>JBBPBR010001328.1:40766-67718 GCA_037974775.1 Cicer pinnatifidum | reverse complement strand
GGATCCACAAGATTGGTTAAAAATCCTAATTGGACAAGAATAAGCCTAGGGAGGACGAAAATGACCTAAATGTTAATCCAATGACACAACTCAACTTATTGGATGCACAAGATTGGTTAAAAACCCTAATTGGACAAGAATAAGCCTATGGAGGACGAAAATTACCTAATTGATCATCCAATGACACAAACACACCTATTGGATGCACAAGATTGGTTAAAAACCCTAATTGGACAAGAATAAGCCTAGGGAGGACGAAAATGACCTAAATGTTAATCCAATGACACAACTCAACTCGTTGGATGCACAAGATTGGTTAAAAACCCTAATTGGACAAGAATAAGCCTAGGGAGTACGAAAATGACCTAATTGATCATCCAATGACACAAACACACCTATTGGATGCACAAGATTGGTTAAAAACCCTAATTGGACAAGAAAAAGCCTAGGGAGGACGAAAATGACCTAATTGATCATCCAATGACACAAATGAACTTATTGGATGCACAAGATTAGTTAAAAACCCTAATTGGACAAGAATAAGCCTAGGAAGGACGAAAATAACCTAATTGATCATCTAATGACACGAACACACCTATTGGATGCACAAGATTGGTTAAAAACCCTAATTGGACAAGAATAAGCCTAGGGAGGACGAAAATGACCTAATTGATCATCCATTGCCACAAACACACCTATTGGATGCACAAGATTGGTTAAAAACCCTAATTGGTCAAAAATATGCCTAGGGAGGACGAAAATGACCTAATTGGTCATCCAATGACACAAACACACCTATTGGATGCACAAGATTGGTTAAAAACCCTAATTGGACAAGAATAAGCATAGGGAGGACGAAAATGACCTAAATGTTAATCCAATGACACAACTCAACTTATTGGATGCACAAGATTGGTTAAAAACCCTAATTGGACAAGAATAAGCCTAGGGAGGACGAAAATGACCTAATTGATCATCCAATGACACAAACACACCTATTGGATGCACAAGATTGGTTAAAAACCCTAATTGGACAAGAACATGCCTAGAGAGGACGAAAATGACCTAATTGATCATCCAATGACACAAACACACCTATTGGATGCACAAGATCGGTTAAAAACCCTAATTGGACAAGAATAAGCCTAGGGAGGACGAAAATGACCTAATTGATCATCCAATGACACAAACACACCTATTGGATGCACAAGATTGGTTAAAAACCCTAATCGGACAAGAATATGCCTAGGGTGGACGAAAATGACCAAATTGATCATCCAATGACACAAACACACCTATTGGATGCACAAGATTCGTTAAAAACCCTAATTGGACAAGAATATGCCTAGGGAGGACGAAAATGACCTAATTGATCATCCAATGACACAAACACACCTATTGGATGCACAAGATTGGTTAAAAACCCTAATTGGACAAGAATAAGCGTAGGGAGAACGAAAATGACCTAAATGTTAATCAAATGACACAACTCAACTTATTGGATGCACAAGATTTGTTAAAAACCCTAATTGGACAAGAATAAGCCTAGGGAGGACGAAAATGACCTAATTGATCATCCAATGACACAAACACACCTATTGGATGCACAAGATTGGTTAAAACCCCTAATTGGACAAGAATAAGCCTAGGGAGGACGAAAAAGACCTAATTGATCATCCAATGACACAAACACACCTATTGGATGCACAAGATTGGTTAAAAACCCTAATTGGACAAGAATAAGCCTAGGGAGGACGTAAATGACCTAATTGATCATCCAATGACACAAACACACCTATTGGATGCACAAGATTGGTTAAAAACCCTAATTGGACAAGAATATGCCTAGGGAGGACGAAAATGACCTAATTGATCATCCAATGACACAAACACACCTATTGGATGCACAAGATTGGTTAAAATCCCTAATTGGACAAGAATATGCCTAGGGAGGAAGAAAATGACCTAAATATTAATTTAATGACCCAAACAAAGTTATTGGATGCACAAGATTGGTTAAAAACCCTAATTGTACAAGAATAAGCCTAGGGAGGACGTAAATGACCTAATTGATCATCCAATGACACAAACACACCTATTGGATGCACAAGATTGGTTAAAAACCCTAATTGGACAAGAATAAGCCTAGGGAGGACGTAAATGACCTAATTGATCATCCAATGACACAAACACACCTATTGGATGCACAAGATTGGTTAAAAACCCTAATTGTACAAGAATATGCCTAGGGAGGACGAAAATGACCTAATTGATCATCCAATGACACAAACACACGTATTGGATGCACAAGATTGGTTAAAAACCCTAATTGGACAAGAATATGCCTAGGGAGGACAAAAATGACCTAAATATTAATTTAATGACACAAACAAAGTTATTGGATGCACAAGATTGGTCAAAAACCTTAATTGGACAAGAATAAGCCTAGGGAGGACGTAAATGACCTAATTGATCATCCAATGACACTAACACACCTATTGGATGCACAAGATTGGTTAAAAACCCTAATTGGACAAGAATATGCCTAGGGAGGACGAAAATGACCTAAATATTAATTCAATGACACAAACAAACTTATCGGATGCACAAGATTGGTTAAAAACCCTAATTGGACAAGAATAAGCCTAGGGACGACGAATATGACCTATTTGATCATCCAATGACACAAACACACCTATTGGATGCACAAGATTGGTTAAAAACCCTAATTGGACAAGAATATGCCTAGGGAGGACGAAAATGACCTAAATGTTAATCCAATGACACAAATGAACTTATTGGATGCACAAGATTGGTTAAAAACCATAATTGGACAAGAATAAGCCTAGGGAGGACGAAAATGACCTAATTGATCATCCAATGACACAAACACACCTATTGGATGCACAAGATTGGTTAAAAACCCAAATTGGACAAGAATATGCCTAGGGGGGACGAAAATGACCTAATTGATCATCCAATGACACAAATGAACTTATTGGATGTACAAGATTAGTTAAAAACCCAAATTGGACAAGAATAAGCGTTGGGAGGACGAAAATAACCTAATTGATCATCTAATGACACAAACACACCTATTGGATGCACAAGATTGGTTAAAAACCCTAATTGGACAAGAATATGCCTAGGGAGGACGAAAATGACCTAAATGTTAATCCAATGACACAAATGAACTTATTGGATGCACAAGATTGGTTAAAAACCATAATTGGACAAGAATAAGCCTAGGGAGGACGAAAATGACCTAATTGATCATCCAATGACACAAACACACCTATTGGATGCACAAGATTGGTTAAAACCCCTAATTGGACAAGAATAAGCCTAGGGAGGACGAAAATGACCAAATTGATCATCCATTGCCACAAACACACCTATTGGATGCACAAGATTGGTTAAAAACCCTAATTGGACAAGAATATGCCTAGGGAGGACGAAAATGACCTAATTGATCATCCAATGACACAAACACACCTATTGGATGCACAAGATTGGTTAAAAACCCAAATTGGACAAGAATAAGCCTAGGGAGGACGAAAATGACCTAATTGATCATCCAATGACACAAACACACCTATTGGATGCACAAGATTGGTTAAAAACACTAATTGGACAAGAATATGCCTAGGGAGGACGAAAATGACCTAAATATTAATTCAATGACATAAACAAACTTATTGGATGCACAAGATTGGTTAAAAACCCTAATTGGACAAGAATAAGCCTAGGGAGGATGAAAATGACCTAATTGATCATCCAATGACACAAACACACCTATTGGATGCACAAGATTGGTTAAAAACCCTGATTGGACAAGAATAAGCCTCGGGAGGACCAAAATGACCTAATTGATCATCCAATGATACAAACACACCTATTGGATGCACAAGATTGGTTAAAAACCCTAATTGGACAAGAATATGCCTAGGGAGGACGAAAATGACCTAATTGATCATCCAATGACACAAACACACCTATTGGATGCACAAGATTGGTTAAAAACCCTAATTGGACAAGAATAAGCCTAGGGAGGACGAAAATGACCTAAATGTTAATCCAATGACACAACTCAACTTATCGGATGCACAAGATTGGTTAAAAACCCTAATTGGACAAGAATATGCCTAGGGAGGAAGAAAATGACCTAAATATTAATTTAATGACACAAACAAACTTATCAGATGCACAAGATTGGTTAAAAACCCTAATTGGACAAGAATAAGCCTAGAGAGGACGAAAATGACCTAATTGATCATCCAATGACACAAACACACCTATTGGATGCACAAGATTGGTTAAAAACCCTAATTGGACAAGAATATGCCTAGGGAGGACGAAAATGACCTAATTGATCATCCAATGACACAAACACACCTATTGGATGCACAAGATTGGTTAAAAACCCTAATTGGACAAGAATAAGCCAAGGGAGTACGAAAATGACCTAATTGATCATCCAATGACACAAACACACCTATTGGATGCACAAGATTGGTTAAAAACCCTAATTGGACAAGAATAAGCCTAGGGAGGACGAAAATGACCTAAATGTTAATCCAATGACACAACTCAACCTATTGGATGCACAAGATTGGTTAGAAACCCTAATTGGACAAGAATAAGCTAGGGAGGACGAAAATGACCTAATTGATCATCCAATGACACAAACACACCTATTGGATGCACAAGATTGGTTAAAAACCCTAATTGGACAAGAATATGCCTAGGGAGGACGAAAATGACCTAATTGATCATCCAATGACACAAACACACCTATTGGATGCACAAGATTGGTTAAAAACCCTAATTGGACAAGAATATACCTAGGGAGGACAGATATGACCTAAATGTTAATCCAATGACACAAATGAACTTATTGGATGCACAAGATTGGTTAAAAACCCTAATTGGACAAGAATAAGCCTAGGGAGGACGAAAATGACCTAATTGATCATCCAATGACACAAACACACCAACTGGATGCACAAGATTGGTTAAAAACCCTAATTGGACAAGAATAAGCCTAGGGAGGACGAAAATGACCTAATTGATCATCCAATGACACTAATGAACTTATTGGATGCACAAGATTGGTTAAAAACCCTAATTGGACAAGAATAAGCCTAGGGAGGACGAAAATGACCTAATTGATAATCCAATGACACAAACACACCTATTGGATGCACAAGATTGGTTTAAAACCCTAATTGGATTAGAATATGCCTAGGGAGGACGAAAATGACCTAAATGTTAATCCAATGACACAAATGAACTTATTGGATGCACAAGATTTGTTAAAAACCCTAATTGGACAAGAATAAGCCTAGGGAGGACGAAAATGACCTAATTGATCATGCAATGACACAAACACACCTATTGGATGCACAAGATTGGTTAAAAACCCTAATTGGACAAGAATATGCCTAGGGAGGACGAAAATGACCTAATTGATCATCCAATGACACAAACACACCTATTGGATGCACAAGATTGGTTAAAAACCCTAGTTGGACAAGAACATGCCTAGGGAGGACGAAAATGACCTAATTGATCATCCTATGACACTAATGAACTTATTGGATGCACAAGATTGGTTAAAAACCCTAATTGGACAAGAATAAGCCTAGGGAGGACGAAAATGACCTAATTGATCATCCAATGACACTAATGAACTTATTGGATGCACAAGATTGGTTAAAAACCCTAGTTGGACAAGAATAAGCCTAGGGAGGACGAAAATGACCTAATTGATCATCCAATGACACAAACACACCTATTGGATGCACAAGATTGGTTAAAAACCCTAGTTGGACAAGAATAAACCTAGGGAGGACGAAAATGACCTAATTGATCATCCAGTGATACAAACACACCTATTGGATGTACAAGATTGGTTAAAAACCCTAGTTGGACAAGAATAAGCCTAGGGAGGACGAAAATGACCTAATTGGTCATCCAATGACACAAACACACCTATTGGATGCACAAGATTGGTTAAAAACCCTAATTGGACATGAATAAGCCTAGGGAGGACGAAAATAACCTAATTGATCATACAATGACACAAACACACCTATTGGATGCACAAGATTGGTTAAAAACCCTAATTGGACAAGAATAAGCCTAGGGAAGACGAAGATGACCTAATTGATCATCCAATGACACGAACACACCTATTGGATGCACAAGATTGGTTAAAAACCCTAATTGGACAAGAATATGCCTAGGGAGGACGAAAATGACCTAAATGTTAATCCAATGACACAAATGAACTTATTGGATGCACAAGATTGGTTAAAAACCCTAATTGGATAAGAATAAGCCTAGGGAGGACGAAAATGACCTAAATGTTAATCCAAAGACACAACTCAACTTATTGGATGCACAAGATTGGTTAAAAACCCTAATGGGAAAAGAATATGCCTAGGGAGGACGAAAATGACCTAATTTATCATCCAATGACACAAACACACCTATTGGATGCACAAGATTGGTTAAAAACCCTAATTGGACAAGAATAAGCCTAGGGAGGACGAAAATGACCTAAATGTTAATCCAATGACACAACTCAACTTATTGGATGCATAACATTGGTTAAAAACCCTAATTGGACAAGAATAAGCCTAGGGAGGACGAAAATGACCTAATTGATCATCCAATGACACAAACACACCTATTGGATGCACAAGATTGGTTAAAAACCCTAATTGGACAAGAATATGCCTAGGGAGGACGAAAATGACCTAATTGATCATCCAATGACAAAAACACACCTATTGGATGCACAAGATCGGTTAAAAACCCTAATTGGACAAGAATAAGTCTAGGGAGGACGAAAATGACCTAATTGATCATCCAATGACACAAACACACCTATTGGATGCACAAGATTGGTTAAAAACCCTAATTGGACAAGAATATGCCTAGGGAGGACGAAAATGACCTAATTGATCATCCAATGACACAAACACACCTATTGGATGCACAAGATTGGTTAAAAACCCTAATTGGACAAGAATAAGCGTAGGGAGAACGAAAATGACCTAAATTTTAATCCAATGACACAACTCAACTTATTGTATGCACAAGATTGGTTAAAAACCCTAATTGGACAAGAATAAGCCTAGGGAGGACGAAAATGACCTAATTGATCATCCAATGACACAAACACACCTATTGGATGCACATAATCGGTTAAAAACCCTAATTGGACAAGAATAAGCCTAGGGAGGACGAAAATGACCTAATTGATCATCCAATGACACAAACACACCTATTGGATGCACAAGATTGGTTAAAAACCCTAATTGGACAAGAATATGCAAAGGGAGGACGAAAATGACCTAATTGATCATCCAATGACACAAACACACCTATTGGATGCACAAGATCGGTTAAAAACCCTAATTGGACAAGAATAAGCCTAGGGAGGACGAAAATGACCTAATTGATCATCCAATGACACAAACACACCTATTGGATGCACAAGATTGGTTAAAAACCCTAATTGGACAAGAATAAGCCTAGGGAGGACGAAAATGACCTAAATGTTAATCCAATGACACAACTCAACTTATTGGAAGCACAAGATTGGTTAAAAATCCTAATTGGATAAGAATAAGCCTAGGGAGGACCAAAATGACCCAATTGATCATCCAATGACACAAACACACCTATTGGATGCACAAGATTGGTTAAAAACCCTAATTGGACAAGAATATGCCTAGGGAGGACGAAAATGACCTAATTGATCATCCAATGACACAAACACACCTATTGGATGCACAAGATCGGTTAAAAACCCTAATTGGACAAGAATAAGCCTAGGGAGGACGAAAATGACCTAATTGATCATCCAATGACACAAACACACCTATTGGATGCACAAGATTGGTTAAAAACCCTAATTGGACAAGAATATGCCTAGGGAGGACGAAAATGACCTAATTGATCATCCAATGACACAAATAAACTTATTGGATGCACAAGATTAGTTAAAAACCCTAATTGTACAAGAATAAGCCAAGGGAGGACAAAAATAACCTAAATGTCAATCCAATGACACAACTCTACTTATTGGATGCACAAGATTGGTTAAAAACCCTAATTGGACAAGAATAAGCCTATGGTGGACGAAAATGACCTAATTGATCATCCAAAGACACAAACACACCTATTGGATGCACAAGATTGGTTAAAAACCCTAATTGGACAAGAATAAGCCTAGGGAGGACGAATATGACCTAAATGTTAATCCAATGACACAACTCAACTTATTGGATGCACAAGATTGGTTAAAAACCCTAATTGGACAAGAATAAGCCTACGGAGGACGAAAATGACCTAAATGTTAATCCAATGACACAACTCAACTTATTGGATGCACAAGATTGGTTAAAAACCCTAATTGGACAAGAATAAGCCTAGGGAAGACGAAGATGACCTAATTGATCATCCAATGACACAAACACACCTATTGGATGCACAAGATTGGTTAAAAACCCTAATTGGACATGAATAAGCCTATGGAGGCAAAAATGACCTAATTGATCATCCAATGACACAAACACACCTATTGGATGCACAAGATTGTTTAAAAAACCTAATTGGACAAGAATAAGCCTAGGGAGGACGAAAATGACCTAAATGTTAATCCAATGACACAACTCAACTTATTGGATGCACAAGATTGGTTAAAAACCCTAATTGGACAAGAATAAGCCAAGGGAGGACGTAAATGACCTAATTGATCATCCAATAACACAAACACACCTAATGGATGCGCAAGATTGGTTAAAAACCCTAATTGGACAAGAATATGCCTAGGGAGGACGAAAATGACCTAAATATTAATTCAATGACACAAACAAACTTATCGGATGCACAAGATTGGTTAAAAACCCTAATTGGACAAGAATAAGCCTAGGGAGGACGAAAATGACCTAATTGATCATCCAATGACACAAACACACCTATTAGATGTACAAGATTGGTTAAAAACCCTAATTGGACAAGAATAAGCATAGGGAGGACGAAAATTACCTAATTGATCATCCAATGACACAAACACACCTATTGGATGCACAAGATTGGTTAAATACCCTAATTGGACAAGAATAAGCCTAGGGAGGACGAAAATGACCTAAATGTTAATCCAATGACACAACTCAACTTATTGGATGCACAAGATTGGTTAAAAATCCTAATTGGACAAGAATATGCCTAGGGAGAACGAAAAGGACCTAATTGATCATCCAATGACACTAACACACCTATTGGATGCACAAGATTGGTTAAAAACCCTAATTGGACAAGAATATGCCTAGGGAGGACGAAAATTACCTAATTGATCTTCCAATGACACAAACACACCTATTGGATGCACAAGATTGGTTAAAAACCCTAATTGGACAAGAATATGCCTAGGGAGGACGAAAATGACCTAAATGTTAATCCAATGACACAAATGAACTTATTGGATGCACAAGATTGGTTAAAAACCCTAATTGGACAAGAATAAGCCTAGGGAGGACGAAAATCACCTAAATATTAATCCAATGACACAACTCAACTTATTGGATGCACAAGATTGGTTAAAAACCCTAATTGGGCAAGAATAAGCCTAGGGAGGACGAAAATGACCTAATTGATCATCCAATGACACAAACACACCTATTGGATGCACAAGATTGGTTAAAAACCCTAATTGGACAAGAATAAGCCTAGGGAGGACGAAAATGACATAAATGTTAATCCAATGACACAACTCAACTTATTGGATGCACAAGATAGGTTAAAAACCCTAATTGGACAAGAATATGCCTAGGGAGGACGAAAATGACCTAATTGATCATCCAATGACACAAACACACCTATTGGATGCACAAGATTGGTTAAAAACCCTAATTGGACAAGAATAAGCCTAGGGAAGACGAAAATGACCTAATTGATCATCCAATGACACAAACACACCTATTGGATGCACAAGATTGGTTAAAAACCCTAATTGGACAAGAATAAGCCTAGGGAGGACGAAAATGACCTAATTGATCGTCCAATGACACAAACACACCTATTGGATGCACAAGATTGGTTTAAAACCCTAGTTGGACAAGAATATGCCTAGGGAGGACGAAAATGACCTAATTGATCATCCAATGACACAAATGAACTTATTGGATGCACAAGATTGGTTCAAAACCCTAATTGGACAAGAATAAGCCTAGGGAGGACGAAAATGACCTAAATATTAATTCAATGACACAAACAAAGTTATTGGATGCACAAGATTGGTTAAAAACCCTAATTGGACAAGAATAAGCCTAGGGAGGACGAAAATGACCTAATTGATCATCCAATGACACAAACACACCTATTGGATGCACAAGATTGGTTAAAAACCCTAATTGGACAAGAATATGCCTAGGGAGGACGAAAATGACCTAAATGTTAATCCAATGACACAAATGAACTTATTGGATGCACAAGAATGGTTAAAAACCCTAATTGGACAAGAATAACCCTAGGGAGGACGAAAATGACCTAAATGTTAATCCAATGACACAACTCAACTTATTGGATGCACATGATTGGTTAAAAACCCTAATTGGACAAGAATAAGCCTATGGAGGACGAAAATGACCTAACTGATCATCCAATGACACAAACACACCTATTGGATCCACAAGATTGGTTAAAAACCCTAATTGGACAAGAATAAGCCTAGGGAGGACGAAAATGACCTAAATGTTAATCCAATGACACAACTCAACTTATTGGATGCACAAGATTGGTTAAAAACCCTAATTGGACAAGAATAAGCCTAGGGAGGACGAAAATGACCTAATTGATCATCCAATGACACAAACACACCTATTGGATGCACAAGATTGGTTAAAAACCCTAATTGGACAAGAGTATGGCTAGGGAGGATGAAAATGACCTAAATATTAATTCAATGACACAAACAAACTTATCGGATGCACAAGATTGGTTAAAAACCTTAATTGGACAAGAATAAGCCTAGGGACGACGAAAATGACCTAATTGATCATCCAATGACACAAACACACCTATTAGATGCACAAGATTGGTTAAAAACCCTAATTGGACAAGAATAAGCCTAGGGAGGACGAAAATGACCTAATTGATCATCCAATGACACAAACACACCTATTGGATGCACAAGATTGGTTAAAAACCCTAATTGGACAAGAATATGCCTAGGGAGGACGTAAATGACCTATTTGATCATCCAATGACACAACCACACCTATTGGATGCACAAGATTGGTTAAAAACCCTAATTGGACAAGAATATGCCTAGGGAGGACGAAAATGACCTAAATATTAATTCAATGACACAAACAAACTTATTGGATGCACAAGATTGGTTAAAAACCCTAATTGGACAAGAATAAGCCTAGGGAGGACGAAAATGACCTAAATGTTAATCCCATGACACAAACACACCTATTGGATGCACAAGATTGGTTAAAAACCCTAATTGGACAAGAATAAGCCTAGGGAGGACGAAAATGACCTAATTGATCATCCAATGACACAAACACACCTATTGGATGCACAAGATTGGTTAAAAACCCTAATTGGACAAGAATAAGCCTAGGGAGGACGTAAATGACCTAATTGATCATCCAATGACACAAACACACCTATTGGATGCAGAAGATTGGTTACAAACCCTAATTGGACAAGAATAAGCCTAGGGACGACGAAAATGACCTAATTGATCATCCAAGGGCACAAACACACCTATTGGATGCACAAGATTGGTTAAAAACCCTAATTGGACAAGAATATGCCTAGGGAGGACGAAAATGAATTAATTGATCATCCAACGACACAAACACACCTATTGGATGCAAAAGATTGGTTAAAAACCCTAATTGGACAAGAATATGCCTAGGGAGGACGAAAATGACCTAATTGATCATCCAACGACACAAACACACCTATTGGATGCAAAAGATTGGTTAAAAACCCTAATTGGACAAGAATATGCCTAGGGAGGACGAAAATGACCTAATTGATCATCCAATGACACAAACACACCTATTGGATGCACAAGATTCGTTAAAAACCCTAATTGGACAAGAATGTGCCTAGGGAGGACGAAAATGACCTAAATGTTAATCCAATGACACAACTCAACTTATTGGATGCACAAGATTGGTTAAAAACCCTAATTGGACAAGAATAAGCCTAGGGAGGACGAAAATGTTCTAATTGATCATCCAATGACACAAACACACCTATTGGATGCACAAGATTGGTTAAAAACCCTAATTGGACAAGAATAAGCCTAGGGAGGACGAAAATGACCTAATTGATCATCCAATGACACAAACACACCTATTGGATGCACAAGATTGGTTAAAAACCCTAATTGGACAAGAATAAGCCTAGGGAGGACAACAATGACCTAATTGATCATCCAATGACACAAACACACCTATTGGATGCACAAGAATGGTTAAAAACCCTAATTGGACAAGAATAAGCCTAGGGAGGACGAAAATGACCTAATTGATCATCCAATGACACAAACACACCTATTGGATGCACAAGATTGGTTAAAAACCCTAATTGGACAAGAATAAGCCTAGGGAGGACGAAAATGACCTAATTGATCATCCAATGACACAAACACACCTATTGGATGCACAAGATTGGTTAAAAACCCTAATTGGACAAGAATATGCCTAGGGAGGACGAAAATGACCTAAATGTTAATCCAATGACACAACTCAACCTATTGGATGCACAAGATTGGTTAAAAACCCTAATTGGACAAGAATAAGCCTAGGGAGGACGATAAATGACCTAATTGATCATCCAATGACACAAACACACCTATTGGATGCACAAGATTGGTTAAAAACCCTAATTGGACAAGAATAAGCCTAGGGAGGACGAAAATGACCTAATTGATCATCCAATGACACAAACACACCTATTGGATGCACAAGATTGGTTAAAAACCCTAATTGGACAAGAATAAGCCTAGGGAGGCTGAAAATTACTTTATTGATCATCCAATGACACAAATACACCTATTGGATGCACAAGATTGGTTAAAAACCCTAATTGGACAAGAATAAGCCTAGGGAGGACGAAAATGACCTAATTGATCATCCAATGACACAAACACACCTATTGGATGCACAAGATTGGTTAAAAACCCTAATTGGACAAGAATAAGCCTAGGGAGGACGAAAATGACCTAATTGATCATCCAATGACACAAACACACCTATTGGATGCACAAGATTGGTTAAAAACCCTAATTGGACAAGAATAAGCCTAGGGAGAACGAAAATGACTCAAATGTTAATCCAATGACACAACTCTACTTATTGGATGCACAAGATTGGTTAAAAACCCTAATTGGACAAGAATAAGCCTAGGGAGGACGAAAATGACCTAATTGATCATCCAATGACACAAACACACCTATTGGATGCACAAGATTGGTTAAAAACCCTAATTGGACAAGAACATGCCTAGGGAGGATGAAAATGACCTAATTCATCATCCAATGACACTAATGAACTTATTGGATGCACAAGATTGGTTAAAAACCCTAATTGGACAAGAATAAGCCTAGGGAGGACGAAAATGACCTAATTGATCATCCAATGACACAAACACACCTATTGGATGCACAAGATTGGTTAAAAACCCTAATTGGACAAGAATATGCCTACGGAGGACGAATATGACCTAAATGTTAATCCAATAACACAAATGAACTTATTGGATGCACAAGATTGGTTAAAAACCCTAATTGGACAATAATATGCCTAGGGAGGACGAAAATGACGTAAATATTAATTCAATGACACAAACAAACTTATTGGATGCACAAGATTGGTTAAAAACCCTAATTGGACAATAATATGCCTAGGGAGGACGAAAATGAACTAATTGATTATCCAATGACACTAATGAACTTATTGGATGCACAAGATTGGTTAAAAACCCTAATTGGACAAGAATAAGCCTAGGGAGGACGAAAATGACCTAATTGATCATCCAATGACACAAACACACCTATTGGATGCACAAGATTGGTTAAAAACCCTAATTGGACAAGAATATGCCTAGGGAGGACGAAAATGACCAAAATGTTAAACCAATGACACAAATGAACTTACTAGATGCACAAGATTGGTTAAAAACCCTAATTGGACAAGAATAAGCCTAGGGAGGACGAAAATGACCTAAATGTTAATCCAATGACACAACTCAACTTATTGGATGCACAAGATTGGTTAAAAACCCTAATTGGACAAGAATAAGCCTAGGGAGGACGAAAATGACCTAATTGATCATCCAATGACACAAACACACCTATTGGATGCACAAGATTGGTTAAAAACCTTAATTGGACAAGAATAAGCCTAGAGAGGACGAAAATGACCTAATTGATCATCCAATGACACAAACACACCTATTGGATGCACAAGATTGGTTAAAAACCCTAATTGGACAAGAATATGCCTAGGGAGGACGAAAATGAGCTAATTGATCTTCCAATGACACAACTCAACTTATTGGATGCACAAGATTGCTTAAAAAACCTATTTGGACAACAATAAGCTTAGGGAGGAAGAAAATGACCTAATTGATCATCCAATGACACAAACACACCTATTGGATGCACAAGATTGGTTAAAAACCTTAATTGGACAAGAATATGCCTAGGGAGGATGAAAATGACCTAAATGTAAATTCAATGACACGAACAAACTTATTGGATGCACAAGATTGGTTAAAAACCCTAATTGGACAAGAATAAGCCTAGGGAGGACGAAAATGACCTAATTGATCATCCAATGACACAAACACACCTATTGGATGCACAAGATTGGTTAAAAACCCTAATTGGACAAGAAGATGCCTAGGGAGGACGAAAATGACCTAAATGTTAAACCAATGACACAAATGAACTTACTGGATGCACAAGATTGGTTAAAAACCCTAATTGGACAAGAATAAGCCTAGGGAGGACGAAAATGACCTAAATGTTAATCCAATGACACAACTCAACTTATTGGATGCACAAGATTGGTTAAAAACCCTAATTGGACAAGAATAAGCCTAGGGAGGACGAAAATGACCTAATTGATCATCCAATGACACAAACACACCTATTGGATGCACAAGATTGGTTAAAAACCCTAATTGGACAAGAATATGCCTAGAGAGGACGAAAATGACCTAATTGATCATCCAATGACACAAACACACCTATTGGATGCACAAGATCGGTTAAAAACCCTAATTGGACAAGAATAAGCCTAGGGAGGACGAAAATGACCTAATTGATCATCCAATGACACAAACACACCTATTGGATGCACAATATTGGTTAAAAACCCTAATTGGACAAGAATATGCATAGAGAGGACGAAAATGACCTAATTGATCATCCAATGACACAAATGAACTTATTGGATGCACAAGATTAGTTAAAAATCCTAATTGGACAAGAATATGCCTAGGGAGGACGAAAATGACCTAATTGATAATCCAATGACACAAACACACCTATTGGATGCACAAGATTGGTTAAAAACCCTAATTGGACAAGAATATGCCTAGGGAGGACGAAAATGACCTAAATGTTAATCCAATGAAACAAATGAACTTATTGGATGCACAAGATTGGTTAAAAACCCTAATTGGACAAGAATAACCCTAGGGAGGACGAAAATGACCTAAATGTTAATCCAATGACACAACTCAACTTATTGGATGCACAAGATTGGTTAAAAACCCTAATTGGACAAGAATAAGCATATGGAGGACGAAAATGACCTAATTGATCATCCAATGACACAAACACACCTATTGGATCCACAAGATTGGTTAAAAATCCTAATTGGACAAGAATAAGCCTAGGGAGGACGAAAATGACCTAAATGTTAATCCAATGACACAACTCAACTTATTGGATGCACAAGATTGGTTAAAAACCCTAATTGGACAAGAATAAGCCTATGGAGGACGAAAATTACCTAATTGATCATCCAATGACACAAACACACCTATTGGATGCACAAGATTGGTTAAAAACCCTAATTGGACAAGAATAAGCCTAGGGAGGACGAAAATGACCTAAATGTTAATCCAATGACACAACTCAACTCATTCGATGCACAAGATTGGTTTAAAACCCTAATTGGACAAGAATAAGCCTAGGGAGTACGAAAATGACCTAATTGATCATCCAATGACACAAACACACCTATTGGATGCACAAGATTGGTTAAAACCCTAATTGGACAAGAATAAGCCTAGGGAGGACGAAAATGACCTAAATGTTAATCAAATGACACAACTCAACTTATTGGATGCACAAGATTGGTTAAAAACCCTAATTGGACAAGAATAAGCCTAGGGAGGACGAAAATGACCTAATTGATCAGCCAATGACACAAACACACCTATTGGATGCACAAGATTGGTTAAAAACCCTAATTGGACAAGAATATGCCTAGGGAGGACGAAAATGACCTAATTGATCATCCAATGACACAAACACATCTATCGGACGCACAAGATTGGTTTGAAAACCCTAATTGGACAAGAATATGCAAAGGGAGGACGAAAATGACCTAATTGATCATCCAATGACACAAACACACCTATTGGATCCACAAGATTGGTTAAGAACTCTAATTGGACAAGAATATGCCTAGGCAGGACGAAAATGACCTAATTGATCATCCAATGACACAAACACACCTATTGGATGCACAAGATCGGTTAAAAACCCTAATTGGACAAGAATAAGCCTAGGGAGGACGAAAATGACCTAATTGATTATCCAATGACACATACACACCTATTGGATGCACAAGATTGGTTAAAAACCCTAATTGGACAAGAATATGCTTAGGGAGGACGAAAATGACCTAATTGATCATCCAATGACACAAATGAACTTATTGGATGCACAAGATTAGTTAAAACCCCTAATTGGACAAGAATATGCCTAGGGAGGACGAAAATAACCTAATTGATCATCCAATGACACAAATACACTTATTGGATGCACAAGATTGGTTAAAAACCCTAATTGGACAAGAATATGCCTAGGGAGGACGAAAATGACCTAATTGATAATCCAATGACACAAACACACCTATTGGATGCACAAGATTGGTTAAAAACCCTAATTGGACAAGAATAAGCTTAGGGAGGACGAAAATGACCTAATTGATCATCCATTGCCACAAACACACCTATTGGATGCACAAGATTGGTTAAAAACCCTAATTGGACAAGAATATGCCTAGGGAGGACGAAAATGACCTAATTGATCATCCAATGACACAAACACACCTATTGGATGCACAAGATTGGTTAAAAACCCTAATTGGACAAGAGTTAGCCTAGGGAGGCCGAAAATGACCTAATTGATCATCCAATGACACAAACACACCTATTGGATACACAAGATTGGTTAAAAACCCTAATTGGATAAGAATAAGCCTTGGGAGGACGAAAATGACCTAATTGATCATCCATTGCCACAAACACACCTATTGGATGCACAAGATTGGTTAAAAACCCTAATTGGACAAGAATATGCCTAGGGAGGACGAAAATGACCTAATTGATCTTCCAATGACACAAACACACCTATTGGATGCACAAGATTGGTTAAAAACCTTAATTGGACAAGAATTAGCCTAGGGAGGACGAAAATGACCTAATTGTTCATCCAATGACACAAACACACCTATTTGATGCACAAGATTGGTTAAAAACCCTAATTGGACAAGAATATGCTTAAGGAGAACGAAAATGACCTAAATATTAATTCAATGACACAAACAAAGTTATTGGATGCACAAGATTGGTTAAAAACTCTAATTGGACAAGAATAAGCCTAGGGAAGACGAAAATGACCTAATTGATCATCCAATGACACAAACACACCTATTGAATACACAAGATTGGTTAAAAACCCTAATTGGACAAGAATAAGCCTAGGGAGGACGAAAATGACCTAATTGATCATCCATTGCCACAAACACACCTATTGGATGCACAAGATTGGTTAAAAACCCTAATTGGACAAGAATATGCCTAGGGAGGACGAAAATGACCAAATTGATCATCCAATGACACAAACACACCTATTGGATGCACAAGATTGGTTAAAAACCCTAATTGGACAAGAATTAGCCTAGGGAGGACGAAAATGACCTAATTGATCATCCAATGACACAAACACACCTATTGGATGCACAAGATTGGTTAAAAACCCTAATTGGACAAGAATAAGCCTAGGGAGGATGAAAATGACCTAATTGATCATCCATTGCCACAAACACACCTATGGGATGCACAAGATTGGTTAAAAACCCTAATTGGACAAGAATATCCCTAGGGAGGACGAAAATGACCTAATTGGTCATCCAATGACACAAACACACCTATTGGATGCAAAAGATTGGTTAAAAACCCTAATTGGACAAGAATAAGCCTAGGGAGGACGAAAATAACCTAATTGATCATCCAATGACACAACTCAACTTATTGGATGCACAAGATTGGTTAAAAACCCTAATTGGACAACAATATGCCTAGGGAGGACGAAAATGACCTAAATGTTAATCCAATGACACAAATGAACTTATTGGATGCACAAGATTGGTTAAAAACCCTAATTGGACAAGAATAAGCCTAGGGAGGACGAAAATGACCTAAATGTTAATCCAATGACACAACTCAACTTATTGGATGCACAAGATTGGTTAAAAACCCTAATTGGACAAGAATAAGCCTAGGGAGGACGAAAATGACCTAATTGATCATCCAATGACACAAACACAGCAATTAGATGCACAAGATTCGTTAAAAACCCTAATTGGACAAGAATATGCCTAGGGAGGACGAAAATGACCTAATTGATCATCCAATGACACAAACACACTTATTGGATGCACAAGATTGGTTAAAAACCCTAATTGGACAAGAATATGCCTAGGGAGGATGAAAATGACCTAAATATTAATTCAATGACACAAACAAACTTATCGGATGCACAAGATTGGTTAAAAACCCTAATTGGACAAGAATAAGCCTTGGGAGGACGAAAATGACCTAATTGATCATCCAATGACACAAACACACCTATTAGATGCACAAGATTGGTTAAAAACCCTAATTGGACAAGAATAAGCCTAGGGAGGACGAAAATGACCTAATTGATCATCCAATGACACAAACACACCTATTGGATGCACAAGATTGGTTAAAAACCCTAATTGGACAAGAATATGCATAGGGAGGACGAAAATGACCTAATTGATCATCCAATGACACAAACACACCTATTGGATGCACAAGATTGGTTAGAAACCCTAATTGGACAAGAATATGCCTAGGGAGGACCAAAATAATCTAAATATTAATTCAGTGACACAAACAAACTCATTGGATGCACAAGATTGGTTAAAAACCCTAATTGGACATTAAGAAGCCTAGGGAGGACGAGAATGACCTAATTGATCATTCAATGACACAAACACACCTATTGGAAGCACAAGATTGGTTAAAAACCCTAATTGGACAAGAATAAGCCTAGGGAGGACGAAAATGACCTAATTGATCATCCAATGACACAAACACACCTATTGGATGCACAAGATTGGTTAAAAACCCTAATTGGACAAGAATATGCCTAGAGAGGACGAAAATGACCTAATTGATCATCCAATGACACAAACACACCTATTGGATGCACAAGATCGGTTAAAAACCCTAATTGGACAAGAATAAGCCTAGAGAGGACGAAAATGACCTAATTGATCATCCAATGACACAAACACACCTATTGGATGCACAAGATTGGTTAAAAACCCTAATTGGACAAGAATATGCCTAGAGAGGACGAAAATGACCTAATTGATCATCCAATGACACAAACACACCTATTGGATGCACAAGATCGGTTAAAAACCCTAATTGGACAAGAATAAGCCTAGGGAGGACGAAAATGACCTAGATGTTAATCCAATGACACAACTCAACTTATTGGATGCACAAGATTGGTTAAAAACCCTAATTGGACCAGAATAAGCATAGGGAGGACGAAAATGACCTAATTGATCATCCAATGACACAAACACACCTATTGGATGCACAAGATCGGTTAAAAACCCTAATTGGACAAGAATAAGCCTAGGGAGGACGAAAATGACCTAATTGATCATCCAATGACACAAACACACCTATTGGATGCACAAGATTGGTTAAAAACCCTAATTGGACAAGAATATGCCTAGAGAGGATGAAAATGACCTAATTGATCATCCAATGACACAAATAAACTTATTGGATGCACAAGATTAGTTAAAAACCCTAATTGGACAAGAATAAGCCTAGGGAGGACGAAAATAACCTAATTGATCATCCAATGACACAAACACACCTATTGGATGCACAAGATTGGTCTAAAACTCTAATTGGACAAGAATATGCCTAGGGAGGACGAAAATGACCTAAATGTTAATCCAATGACACAAATGAACTTATTGGATGCACAAGATTGGTTAAAAACCCTAATTGGACAAGAATAAGCCTAGGGAGGACGAAAATGACCTAAATGTTAATCCAATGACACAAACCAACTTATTGGACGCACAAGATTGGTTAAAAACCCTAATTGGGCAAGAATAAGCCTAGGGAGGACGAAGATGACCTAATTGATCATCCAATGACACAAACACACCTATATGATGCACAAGATTGGTTAAAAACCCTAATTGGACAAGAATAAGCCTAGGGAGGACGAAAATGACCTAAATGTTAATCCAATGACACAACTCAACTTATTGGATGCACAAGATTGGTTAAAAACCCTAATTGGACAAGGATAAGCCTAGGGAGGATGAAAATGACCTAATTGATCATCCAATGACACAAACACACCAATTGGATGCACAAGATTCGTTAAAAACCCTAATTGGACAAGAATAAGCCTAGGGAGGACGAAAATGACCTAATTGATCATCCAATGACACAAACACACCTATTGGATGCACAAGATTGGTTAAAAACCCTAATTGGAGAAGAATAAGCCTAGCGAGGACGAAAATGACCTAATTGATCATCCAATGACACAAACACACCTATTGGACGCACAAGATTGGTTAAAAACCCTAATTGCACAAGAATATGCCTAGGGAGGACGAAAATGACCTAAATATTAATCCAATGACACAAATGAACTTATTGGATGCACAAGATTGGTTAAAAACCCTAATTGGACAAGAATAAGCCTAGGGAGGACGAAAATGACCTAAATGTTAATCCAATGACACAACTCAACTTATTGGATGCACAAGATTGGTTAAAAACCCTAATTGGACAAGAATAAGCCTAGGGAGGACGAAAATGACCTAATTGATCATCCAATGACACAAACACACCAATTGGATGCACAAGATTCGTTAAAAACCCTAATTGGACAAGAATATGCCTAGGGAGGACGAAAATGACCTAATTGATTATCCAATGACACAAACACACCTATTGGATGCACAAGATTGGTTAAAAACCCTAATTGGACAAGAATATGCCGAGGGAGGACGAAAATAACCTAATTGATCATCCAATGACACAAACACACCTATTGGATGCACAAGATTGGTTAAAAACCCTAATTGCACAAGAATATGCCTAGGGAGGACGAAAATGACCTAAATGTTAATCCAATGACACAAATGAACTTATTGGATGCACAAGATTGGTTAAAAACCCTAATTGGACAAGAATAAGCCTAGGGAGGACGAAAATGACCTAAATGTTAATCCAATGACACAACTCAACTTATTGGATGCACAAGATTGGTTAAAAACCTTAATTGGACAAGAATATTCCTAGGGAGGACGAAAATGACCTAATTGATCATCCAATGACACAAATGAACTTATTGGATGCACAAGATGAGTTAAAAACCCTAATTGGAAAAGAATAAGCCTAGGGAGGACGAAAATAACCTAATTGATCATCCAATGACACAAACACACCTATTGGATGCACAAGATTGGTCTAAAACTCTAATTGGACAAGAATATGCTTAGGGAGGACTAAAATGACCTAAATGTTAATCCAATGACACAAATGAACTTATTGGATGCACAAGATTGGTTAAAAACCCTAATTGGACAAGAATAAGCCTAGGGAGGACGAAAATGACCTAAATGTTAATCCAATGACACAACTCAACTTATTGGATGCACAAGATTGGTTAAAAACCCTAATTGGACAAGAATATGCCTAGGGAGGACGAAAATGACCTAATTGATCATCCAATGACACAAACACACCTATTGGATACACAAGATTGGTTAAAAACCCTAATCAGACAAGAATATGCCTAGGGAGGACGAAAATGACCTAATTGATCATCCAATGACACAAACACACCTATAGGAAGCACAAGATTCGTTAAAAACCCTAATTGGACAAGAATATGCCAGGGAGGACGAAAATGACCTAAATATTAATTCAATGACACAAACAAACTTATCGGATGCACAAGATTAGTTAAAAACCCTAATTGGACAAGAATAAGCCTAGGGAGGACGAAAATGACCTAATTGATCATCCAATGACACAAACACACCTATTGGATGCACAAGATTGGTTAAAAACCCTAATTGGACAAGAATATGCCTAGGGAGGACGAAAATGACCTAAATATTAATTCAATGACACAAACAAACTTATCGGATGCACAAGATTAGTTAAAAACCCTAATTGGACAAGAATAAGCCTAGGGAGGACGAAAATGAACTAATTGATTATCCAATGACACAAACACACCTATTGGAAGCACAAGATTGGTTAAAAACCCTAATTGGACAAGAATAAGCCTAGGGAGGACGAAAATGACCTAATTGATCATCCAATGACACAAACACACCTATTGGATGCACAAGATTGGTTAAAAACCCTAATTGGACAAGAATATGCCTAGGGAGGACGAAAATGACCTAAATATTAATTCAATGACACAAACAAACTTATCGGATGCACAAGATTGGTTAAAAATCCTAATTGGACAAGAATAAGCCTAGGGACGACGAAAATGACCTAATTGATCATCCAATGACACAAACACACCTATTAGATGCACATGATTGGTTAAAAACCCTAATTGGACAAGAATACGCCTAGGGAGGAAGAAAATGACCTAATTGATCATCCAATGACACAAACACACCTATTGGATGCACAAGATTGGTTAAAAACCCTAATTGGACAAGAATATGCAAAGGGAGGACGAAATTGACCTAATTGATCATCCAATGACACAAATGAACTTATTGGATGCACAAGATTAGTTAAAAACCCTAATTGGACAAGAATATGCCTAGGGAGGACGAAAATAACCTAATTGATCATCCAATGACACAAACACACCTATTGGATGCACAAGATTGGTTAAAAACCCTAATTGGACAAGAATATGCCTAGGGAGGACGAAAATGACCTAAATGTTAATCCAATGACACAAATGAACTTATTGGATGCACAAGATTGGTTAAAAACCCTAATTGGACAAGAATATGTCTATGGAGGACGAAAATGACCTAATTGATCATCCAATGACACAAACACACCTATTGGATGCACAAGATTGGTTAAAAACCCTAATTGGACAAGAATAAGCCTAGGGAGGACGAAAATGACCTAATTGATCATCCAATGACACAAACACACCTATTGGATGCACAAGATTGGTTAAAAACCCTAATTGGACAAGAATATGCCTAGGGAGGAAAAAAATGACCTAATTGATCATCCAATGACACAAACACACCTATTGGATGCACAAGATTGGTTAAAAACCCTAATTGGACAAGAATATGCCTAGGGAGGACGAAAATGACCTAAATGTTAATCCAATGACACAAATGAACTTATTGGATGCACAAGATTGGTTAAAAACCCTAATTGGACAAGAATAAGCCTAGGGAGGACGAAAATGACCTAAATGTTAATCCAATGACACAACTCAACTTATTGGATGCACAAGATTGGTTAAAAACCCTAATTGGACAAGAATAAGCCTATGGAGGACGAAAATGACCTAATTGATCATCCAATGACACAAATGAACTTATTGGATACACAAGATTAGTTAAAAACCCTAATTGGACAAGAATAAGCCTAGGGAGGACGAAAATGACCTAAATGTTAATCCAATGACACAACTCAACTCATTGGATGCACAAGATTGGTTAAAAACCCTAATTGGACAAGAATAAGCCTAGGGAGTACGAAAATGACCTAATTGATCATCCAATGATACAAACACACCTATTGGATGCACAAGATTGGTTAAAAACCCTAATTGGACAAGAATATGCCTAGAGAGGACGAAAATGACCTAATTGATCATCCAATGACACAAATGAACTTATTGGATGCACAAGATTAGTTAAAAACCCTAATTGGACAAGAATATGCCTAGGGAGGAAAAAAATGACCTAATTGATCATCCAATGACACAAACACACCTATTGGATGCACAAGATTGGTTAAAAACCCTAATTGGACAAGAATATGCCTAGGGAGGACGAAAATGACCTAAATGTTAATCCAATGACACAAATGAACTTATTGGATGCACAAGATTGGTTAAAAACCCTAATTGGACAAGAATAAGCCTAGGGAGGACGAAAATGACCTAAATGTTAATCCAATGACACAACTTAACTTATTGGATGCACAAGATTGGTTAAAAACCCTAATTGGACAAGAATATGCCTAGGGAGGACGAAAATGACCTAATTGATCATCCAAAGACATAAATGAACTTATTGGATGCACAAGATTAGTCAAAAACCCTAATTGGACCAGAATATGCCTAAGGAGGACGAAAATAACCTAATTGATCATCCAATGACACAAACACACCTATTGGATGCACAAGATTGGTTAAAAACCCTAATTGGACAAGAATATGCCTAGGGAGGACGAAAATGACCTAAATGTTAATCCAATGACACAAATGAACTTATTGGATGCACAAGATTGGTTAAAAACCCTAATTGGACAAGAATAACCCTAGGGAGGATGAAAATGACCTAAATGTTAATCCAATGACACAACTCAACTTATTGGATGCACAAGATTGGTTAAAAACCCTAATTGGACAAGAATAAGCCTATTGAGGACGAAAATGACCTAATTGATTATCCAATGACACAAACACACCTATTGGATCCACAAGATTGGTTAAAAATCCTAATTGGACAAGAATAAGCCTAGGGAGGACGAAAATGACCTAAATGTTAATCCAATGACACAACTCAACTTATTGGATGCACAAGATTGGTTAAAAACCCTAATTGGACAAGAATAAGCCTAGGGAGGACGAAAATGACCTAATTGATCATCCAATGACACAAACACACCTATTGGATGCACAAGATTGGTTAAAAACCCTAATTGGACAAGAATAAGCCTAGGGAGAACGAAAATGATCAAAATGTTAATCCAATGACACAACTCAACTTATTGGATGCACAAGATTGGTTAAAAACCCTAATTGGACAAGAATAAGCCTAGGGAGGACGAAAATGACCTAATTGATCATCCAATGACACAAACACACCTATTGGATGCACAAGATTGGTTAAAAACCCTAATTGGACAAGAATATGCCTAGGGAGGACGAAAATGACCTAATTGATCATCGAATGAAACAAATGAACTTATTGGATGCACAAGATTAGTTAAAAACCCTAATTGGACAAGAGTAAGCCTAGGGAGGACGAAAATAACCTAACTGATCATCCAATGACACAAACACACCTATTGGATGCACAAGATTGGTTAAAAACCCTAATTGGACAAGAATAAGCCTAGGGAGGACGAAAATGACCTAATTGATCATCCAATGACACAAACACACCTATTGGATGCACAAGATTAGTCTAAAACTCTAATTGGACAAGAATATGCCTAGGGAGGACGAAAATGACCTAAATGTTAATCCAATGACACAAATGAACTTATTGGATGCACAAGATTGGTTAAAAACCCTAATTGGACAAGAATAAGCCTAGGGAGGACAAAAATGACCTAAATTATAATCCAATGACACAACTCAACTTATTGGATGCACAAGATTGGTTAAAAACCCTAAATTGGGCAAGAATAAGCCTAGGGAGGACGAAAATGACCTAATTGATCATCCAATGACACAAACACACCTATTGGATGCACAACATTGGTTAAAAACCCTAATTGGACAAGAATAAGCCTAGGGAGGACGAAAATGACCTAATTGATCATCCATTGCCACAAACACACCTATTGGATGCACAAGATTGGTTAAAAACCCTAATTGGACAAGAATATGCCAAGGGAGGACGAAAATGACCTAATTGGTCATCCAATGACACAAATACACCTATTGGATGCACAAGATTGGTTAAAAACCCTAATTGGACAAGAATATGCCTAGGGAGGAAGAAAATGACCTTAATGTTAATCCAACGACACAAATGAACTTATTGGATGCACAAGATTGGTTAAAAACCCTAATTGGACAAGAATAAGCCTAGGGAGGACGAAAATGACCTAAATGTTAATCCAATGACACAACTCAACTTATTGGATGCACAAGATTGGTTAAAAACCCTAATTGGACAAGAATAAGCCTATGGAGGACGAAAATGACCTAATTGATCATCCAATGACACAAACACACCTATTGCATGCACAAGATTGGTTAAAAACAATAATTGGACAAGAGTAAGCCTAGGGAGGATGAAAATAACCTAATTTATCATCCAATGACACAAACACACCTATTGGATGCACAAGATTGGTTAAAAACCCTAATTGGACAAGAATATGCCTAGGGAT
>JBBPBR010001328.1:20014-40640 GCA_037974775.1 Cicer pinnatifidum | reverse complement strand
TAATCGGACAAGAATAAGCCTAGGGAGGACGAAAATGACCTAATTGATCATCCAATGACACAAACACACCTATTGGATGCACAAGATTGGTTAAAAACCCTAATTGGACAAGAATATGCCTAGGGATAACGAAAATGACCTAAATGTTAATCCAATGACACAAACACACCTATTGGATGCACAAGATTGGTTAGAAACCCTAATTGGACAAGAATAAGCCTAGGGAGGACGAAAATGACCTAATTGATCATCCAATGACACAAACACACCTATTGGATGCACAAGATTGGTTAAAAACCCTAATTGGACAAGAATATGCCTAGGGAGGACGAAAATGACCTAAATATTAATTCAATGACACAAAGTAAGTTATTGGATGCACAAGATTGGTTAAAAACCATAAATTGGACAAGAATAAGCCTAGGGAGGACGAAAATGACCTAATTGATCATCCAATGACATAAACACACCTATTGGATGCAAAAGATTGGTTAAAAACCCTAATTGGACAAGAATAAGCCTAGGGAGGACGAAATTGACCTAATTGATCATCCAATGACACAAACACACCTACTGGATGCACAAGATTGGATAAAAACCCTAATTGGACAAGAATAAGCCTAGGGAGGACGAAAATGACCTAATTGATCATCCAATGACACAAACACACCTATTGGATGCACAAGATTGGTTAAAAACCCTAATTGGAAAAGAATAAGCCTAGAGAGAACGAAAATGACCTAAATGTTAATCCAACGACACAACTCAACTTATTGGATGCACAAGATTGGTTAAAACCCCTAATTGGACAAGAATAAGCCTAGGGAGGACGAAAATGACCTAATTGATCATCCAATGACACAAACACACCTATTGGATGCACAAGATTGGTTAAAAACCCTAATTGGACAAGAATATGCCTACGGAGGACGAAAATGACATAATTGATCATCCAATGACACAAATGAACTTATTGGATGCACAAGATTAGTTAAAAACCCTAATTGGACAAGAATAAGCCTAGGGAGGACGAAAATAATCAAACTGATCATCCAATGACACAAACACACCTATTGGATGCGCAAGATTGGTTAAAAACCCTAATTGGACAAGAATATGCCTAGGGAGGACAAAAATGACCAAAATGTTAATCCAATGACACAAATGAACTTATTGGATTCACAAGGTTGGTTAAAAACCCTAATTGGACAAGAAAAAGCCTAGGGAGAACGAAAATGATCAAAATGTTAATCCAATGACACAACTCAACTTATTGGATGCACAAGATTGGTTAAAACCCCTAATTGGACAAGAATAAGCCTAGGGAGGACGAAAATGACCTAATTGATCATCCAATGACACAAACACACCTATTGGATGCACAAGATTGGTTAAAAACCATAATTGGACAAGAATATGCCTAGGGATGACGAAAATGACCTAAATATTAATTCAATGACACAAACAAAGTTATTGGATGCACAAGATTGGTTAAAAACCCTAATTGGACAAGAATAAGCCTAGGGAGGACGAAAATGACCTAATTGATCATCCAATGACACAAACATACCTATTGGAAGCACAAAATTGGTTAAAAACCCTAATTGGACAAGAATATGCCTAGGGAGGACGAAAATGACCTAAATGTTAATCCAATGACACAAATGAACTTATTGGATGCACAAGATTGGTTAAAAACCCTAATTGGACAAGAATAAGCCTAGGGAGGACGAAAATGACCTAATTGATCATCCAATGACACAAACACACCTATTGGATGCACAAGATTGGTTAAAAAACCTAATTGGACAAGAGTAAGCCTAGGGAGGACGAAAATGACCTAATTGATCATCCAATGACACAAACACACCTATTGGATGCACAAGATTGGTTAAAAACCATAATTGGACAAGAATATGCCTAGGGAGGACGAAAATGACCTAAATGTTAATCCAATGACACAAATGAACTTATTGGATGCACAAGATTGGTTAAAAACCCTAATTGGACAAGAATAAGCCTAGGGAGGACGAAAATGACCTAATTGATCATCCAATGACACAAACAATCCTATTGGATGCACAAGATTGGTTAAAAACCCTAATTGGACAAGAATATGCCTAGGGAGGACGAAAATGACCTAAATGTTAATCCAATGACACAAATGAACTTATTGGATGCACAAGATTGGTTAAAAACCCTAATTGGACAAGAATAAGCCTAGGGAGGACGAAAATGACCTAAATGTTAATCCAATGACACAACTCAACTTATTGGATGCACAAGATTGGTTAAAAACCCTAATTGGACAAGAATAAGCCTATGGAGGACGAAAATGACCCAATTGATCATCCAATGACACAAACACACCTATTGGATGCACAATATTGGTAAAAAAACCCTAATTGGACAAGAATAAGCCTAGGGATGACGAAAATGACCTAAATAATAATCCAATGACACAACTCAACTTATTGGATGCACAAGATTGGTTAAAAACCCTAATTGGACAAGAGTAAGCCTAGGGACGACGAAAATGACCTAATTGATCATCCAATGACACAAACACACCTATTAGATGCACAAGATTGGTTAAAAACCCTAATTGGACAAGAATATGCCTAGGGATGACGAAAATAACCTAATTGATCATCCAATGACACAAACACACCTATTGGATGCACAAGATTGGTTAAAAACCCTAATTGGACAAGAATATGCCTAGGGAGGACGAAAATGACCTAAATGTTAATCCAATGACACAAATGAACTTATTCGATGTACAAGATTGGTTAAAAAAACCCTAATTGGACAAGAATAAGCCTAGGGAGGACGAAAATGACCTAATTGATCATCCAATGACACAAACACACCTATTGGATGCACAAGATTGGTTAAAAACCCTAATTGGACAAGAATATGCCTAGGGAGGACGAAAATGACCTAATTGATCATCCAATGAAACAAATGAACTTATTGGATGCACAAGATTAGTTAAAAACCTTAATTGGACAAGAGTAAGCCTAGGGAGGACGAAAATAACCTAACTGATCATCCAATGACACAAACACACCTATTGGATGCACAAGATTGGTCTAAAACTCTAATTGGACAAGAATATGCCTAGGGAGGACGAAAATGACCTAAATGTTAATCCAATGACACAAATGAACTTATTGGATGCACAAGATTGGTTAAAAACCCTAATTGGACAAGAATAAGCCTAGGGAGGACGAAAATGACCTAAATGTTAATCCAATGACACAACTCAACTTATTGGATGCACAAGATTGGTTAAAAACTGTAATTGGACAAGAATAAGCCTAGGGAGGACGAAAATGACCTAATTGATCATCCAATGACACAAACACACCTATTGGATGCACAAGATTGGTTAAAAATCCTAATTGGACAAGAATATGCCTAGGGAGGACGAAAATGACCTAATTGATCATCCAATGACACAAACACACCTATTGGATGCACAAGATTGGTTAAAAACAATAATTGGACAAGAATAAGCCTAGGGAGGACGAAAATGACCTAATTGATCATCCAATGACACAAACCCACCTATTGGAAGCACAAGATTGGTTAAAAACCCTAATTGGACAAGAATATGCTTAGGGAGGACGAAAATGACCTAAATATTAATTCAATGACACAAACAAACTTATTGGATGCACAAGATTGGTTAAAAACCCTAATTGGACAAGAATAAGCCTAGGGAGGACGAAAATGACCTAATTGATCATCCAATGACACAAACACACCTATTGGATGCACAAGATTGGTTAAAAACCCTAATTGGACAAGAATATGCCTAGGGAGGACGAAAATGACCTAAATGTTAATCCAATGACACAACTCAACTTATTGGATGCACAAGATTGGTTAAAAACCCTAATTGGACAAGAATAAGCCTAGTGATGACGAAAATGACCTAATTGATCATCCAATGACACAAACACACCTATTGGATGCACAAGATTGGTTAAAAACCCTAATTGGACAAGAATATGCCTAGGGAGGACGAAAATGACCTAAATGTTAATCCAATGACACAAATGAACTTATTGGATGCACAAGATTGGTTAAAAACCCTAATTGGACAAGAATAAGCTTAAGGAGGACGAAAATGACCTAATTGATCATCCAATGATACAAACACACCTATTGGATGCACAAGGTTGGTTAAAAACCCTAGTTGGACAAGAATATGCCTAGGGAGGACGAAAATGACCTAATTGATCATCCAATGACACAAATGAACTTATTGGATGCACAAGATTGGCTAAAAACCCTAATTGGACAAGAATAAGCATAGGGAGGACGAAAATGACCTAATTGATCATCCAATGACACAAACACACCTATTGGATGCACAAGATTGGTTAAAAACCCTAATTGGACAAGAATATGCCTAGGGAGGACGAAAATGACCTAAATGTTAATCCAATGACACAAATGAACTTATTGGATGCACAAGATTGGTTAAAAACCCTAATTGGACAAGAATAAGCCTAGGGAGGACGAAAATGACCTAAATGTTAATCCAATGACACAACTCAACTTATTGGATGCACAAGATTGGTTAAAAACCCTAATTGGACAAGAATAAGCCTATGGAGGACGAAAATGACCTAATTGATCAACCAATGACACAAACACACCTATTGGATGTACAAGATTGGTTAAAACCCTAATTGGACAAGAATAAGCCTTGGGAGGACGAAAATGACCTAAATGTTAATCCAATGACACAACTCAACTTATTGGATGCACAAGATTGGTTAAAAACCCTAATTGGACAAGAATAAGCCTAGGGAGGACGAAAATGACCTAATTGATCATCCAATGACACAAAGACACCTATTGGATGCACAAGATTGGTTAAAAACCCTAATTGGACAAGAATATGCCTAGGGAGGACGAAAATGACCTAAATATTAATTCAATGACACAAACAAACTTATCGGATGCACAAGATTGGTTAAAAACCCTAATTGGTCAAGAATAGGCCTACGGAGGGCGAAAATGACCTAATTGATCATCCAAAGACACAAATACACCTATTGGATGCAAAAGATTGGTTAAAACCCCTAATTGGACAAGAATATGCCTAGGGAGGACGAAAGTGACCTAATTGGTCATCCAATGACACAAACACACCTATTGGATGCAAAAGATTGGTTAAAACCCCTAATTGGACAAGAATAAGCCTAGGGAGGATGAAAATAACCTAATTGATCATCCAATGACACAAACACACCTATTGGATGCACAAGATTAGTTAAAAACCCTAATTGGACAAGAATATGCCTAGGGAGGACGAAAATGACCTAAATGTTAATCCAATGACACAAATGAACTTATTGGATGCACAAGATTGGTTAAAAACCCTAATTGGACAAAAATAAGCCTAGGGAGGACGAAAATGACCTAAATATTAATTCAATGACACAAACAAACTTATCGGATGCACAAGATTGGTTAAAAACCCTAATTGGTCAAGAATAGGCCTACGGAGGGCGAAAATGACCTAATTGATCATCCAAAGACACAAACACACCTATTGGATGCACAAGATTGGTTCAAAACCCTAATTGGACAAGAATAAGCCTAGGGAGGACGAAAATGACCTAATTGATCATCCAATGACACAAACACACCTATTGGATGCACAAGATTGGTTAAAAACCCTAATTGGACAAGAATAAGCCTAGGGAGGACGAAAATAAACTAATTGATCATCCAATGACACAAACACACCTATTGGATGCACAAGATTGATTAAAAACCCTTATTGGACAAGAATAAGCCTAGGGAGGACGAAAATGACCTAATTGATCATCCATTGCCACAAACACACCTATGGGATGCACAAGATTGGTTAAAAACCCTAATTGGACAAGAATATGCCTAGGGAGGACGAAAATGACCTAATTGGTCATCCAATGACACAAACACACCTATTGGATGCAAAAGATTGGTTAAAACCCCTAATTGGACAAGAATATGCCTAGGGAGGACGAAAATGACCTAATTGGTCATCCAATGACACAAACACACCTACTGGATGCAAAAGATTGGTTAAAAACCCTAATTGGACAAGAATCAGCCTAGGGAGGACGAAAATGACCTAAATGTTAATCCAATGACAGAACTCAACTTATTGGATGCACAAGATTGGTTAAAAACCCTAATTGGACAAGAATAAGCCTAGGGAGGACGAAAATGACCTAATTGATCATCCAATGACACAAACACACCTATTGGATGCACATGATTGGTTAAAAACCCTAATTGGACAAGAATAAGCCTAGGGAGGACGAAAATGACCTAAATGTTAATCCAATGACACAACTCAACTTATTGGATGCACAAGATTGGTTAAAAACCCTAATTGGACAAGAATAAGCCTATGGAGGACAAAAAGGACCTAATTGATCATCAAATGACACAAACACACCTATTGGATGCACAAGATTGGTTAAAAACCCTAATTGGACAAGAATAAGCCTAGGGAGGACGAAAATTACCTAATTGATCATCCAATGACACAAACACACCTATTGGATGCACAAGATTGGTCTAAAACTCTAATTGGACAAGAATATGCCTAGGGAGGACGAAAATGACCTAAATGTTAATCCAATGACACAAATGAACTTATTGGATGCACATGATTGGTTAAAAACCCTAATTGGACAAGAATAAGCCTAGGGAGGACGAAAATGACCTAAATGTTAATCCAATGACACAACTCAACTTATTGGATGAACAAGATTGGTTAAAAACCCTAATTGGGCAAGAATAAGCCTAGGGAGGACGAAGATGACCTAATTGATCATCCAATGACACAAACACACCTATTGGATGCACAAGATTGGTTAAAAACCCTAATTGGACAAGAATATGCCTAGGGAGGACGAAAATGACCTAAATGTTAATCCAATGACACAAATGAACTTATTGGATGCACAAGATTGGTGAAAAATCCTAATTGGACAAGAATAAGCCTAGGGAGGACGAAAATGACCTAATTGATCATCCAATGACACAAACACACCTATTGGATGCACAAGATTGGTTAAAAACCCTAATTGGACAAGAATATGCCAAGGGAGGACGAAAATGACCTAATTGATCATCCAATGACACAATCACACCTATTGGATACACAAGATCGGTTAAAAACCCTAATTGGACAAGAATAAGCCTAGGGAGGACGAAAATGACCTAATTGATCATCCAATGACACAAACACACCTATTGGATGCACAAGATTGGTTAAAAACCCTAATTGGACAAGAATATGCCTAGGGAGGACGAAAATGACCTAATTGATCATCCAATGACACAAATGAACTTATTGGATGCACAAGATTAGTTAAAAACACTAATTGGACAAGAATAAGCCTAGGGAGGACGAAAATAACCTAATTGATCATCCAATGACACAAACACACCTATTGGATGCACAAGATTGGTCTAAAACTCTAATTGGACAAGAATATGCCTAGGGTGGACGAAAATGACCTAAATGTTAATCCAATGACACAAATGAACTTATTGGATGCACAAGATTGGTTAAAAACCCTAATTGGACAAGAATAAGCCTAGGGAGGACGAAAATGACCTAAATGTTAATCCAATGACACAACTCAACTTATTGGATGTACAAGATTGGTTAAAACCCCTAATTGGGCAAGAATAAGCCTAGGGAGGACGGAAATGACCTAATTGATCATCCAATGACACAAACACACCTATTGGATGCACAAGATTGGTTAAAAACCCTAATTGGACAAGAATATGCATAGGGAGGACGAAAATGACATAATTGATCATTCAATGACACAAACAAACCTATTGGATGCACAAGATTGGTTAAAAACCCTAATTGGACAAGAATAAGCCTAGGGAGGACGAAAATGACCTAATTGATCATCCAATGACACAAACACACCTATTGGATGCACAAGATTGGTTAAAAACCCTAATTGGACAAGAATATGCCTAGGGAGGAGGAAAATTACCTAAATATTAATTCAATGACACTAACAAAGTTATTGGATGCACAAGATTGGTTAAAAACCCTAATTGGACAAGAAAAAGCCTAGGGAGGACGAAAATGACCTAAATGTTAATCCAATGACACAACTCAACTTATTGGATGCACAAGATTGGTTAAAAACCCTAATTGGACAAGAATATGCCTAGGGAGGACGAAAATGACCTAAATGTTAATCCAATGACACAAATGAACTTATTGGATGCACAAGATTGGTTAAAAACCCTAATTGGACAAGAATAAGCCTAGGGAGGACGAAAATGACCTAATTGATCCTCCAATGACACAAACACACCTATTGGATGCACAAGATTAGTTAAAAAACCTAATTGGACAAGAATAAGCCTAGGGAGGACGAAAATGACCTAATTGATCATCCAATGACACAAATGAACTTATTGGATGCACAAGATTAGTTAAAAACCCTAATTGGACAAGAATAAGCCTAGGGAGGAAGAAAATAACCTAATTGATCATCCAATGACACAAACACACCTATTGGATGCACAAGATTGGTCTAAAACTCTAATTGGACAAGAATATGCCTAGGGATGACGAAAATGACCTAAATGTTAATCCAATGACACAACTCAACTTATTGGATGCACAAGATTGGTTAAAAACCCTAATTGGACAAGAATAAGCCTAGGGAGGACAAAAATGACCTAAATGTTAATCCAATGACACAACTCAACTTATTGGATGCACAAGATTGGTTAAAAACCCTAATTGGACAAGAATAAGCCTATGGAGGACGAAAATGACCTAATTGATCATCCAATGACACAAACACACCTATTGGATGCACAAGATTGGTTAAAAACCCTAATTGGACAAGAATATGCCTAGGGAGGACGAAAATGACCTAAATATTAATTCAGTGACACAAACAAAGTTATTGGATGCACAAGATTGATTAAAAACCCTAATTTGACAAGAATAAGTCTAGGTAGGACGAAAATGACCTAATCGATCATCCAATGACACAAACACACCTATTGGATGCACAAGATTGGTTAAAAACCCTAATTGGACAAGAATATGCCTAGGGAGGACGAAAATGACCTAAATGTTAATCCAATGACACAAATGAACTTATTGGATGCACAACATTGGTTAAAAACCCTAATTGGACAAGAGTAAGCCTAGGAAGGACGAAAATAACCTAATTGATCATCCAATGACACAAACACACCTATTGGATGCACAAGATTGGTTAAAAACCCTAATTGGACAAGAATATGCCTAGGGAGGACGAAAATGACCTAAATGTTAATTCAATGACACAAACGAACTTATTGGATGCACAACATTGTTTAAAAACCCTAATTGGACAAGAATAAGCCTAGGGAGGACGAAAATGACCTAATTGATCATCCAATGACACAAACGCACCTATTGGATGCACAAGATTGGTTAAAAACCCTAATTGGACAAGAATAAGCCTAGGGAGGACGAAAATGACCTAATTGATCATCCAATGACACAAACACACCTATTGGATGGACAAGATTAGTTAAAAACCCTAATTGGACAAGAATAAGCCTAGGGAGGACGAAAATGACCTAATTGGTCATGCAATGACACAAACACACCTATTGGATGCACAAGATTGGTTAAAAACCCTAATTGGACAAGAATAAGCCTAGGGAGGACGAAAATGACCTAAATGTTAATCCAATGACACAACTCAACTTATTGGATGCACAAGATTGGTTAAAAACCCAAATTGGACAAGAATAAGCCTAGGGAGGACGAAAATGACCTAATTGATCATCCAATGACACAAACACACCTATTGGATGCACAAGATCGGTTAAAAACCCTAATTGGACAAGAATAAGCCTAGGGAGGACGAAAATGACCTAATTGATCATCCAATGACACAAATGAACTTATTGGATACACAAGATTAGTTAAAAACCCTAATTGGACAAGAATAAGCCTAGGGAGGACGAAAATGACCTAAATGTTAATCCAATGACACAACTCAACTCATTGGATGCACAAGATTGGTTAAAAACCCTAATTGGACAAGAATAAGCCTAGGGAGTACGAAAATGACCTAATTGATCATCCAATGATACAAACACACCTATTGGATGCACAAGATTGGTTAAAAACCCTAATTGGACAAGAATAAGCCTAGGGAGGACGAAAATGACCTAAATGTTAATCCAATGACACAACTCAACTTATTGGATGCACAAGATTGGTTAAAAACCCTAATTGGACAAGAATAAGCCTATGAAGGACGAAAATGACCTAATTGATCATCCAATGACACAAACACACCTATTGGATGCACAAGATTGGTTAAAAACCCTAATTGGACAAGAATAAGCCTAGGGATGATGAAAATAACCTAATTGATCATCCAATGACACAAACACACCTATTGGATGCACAAGATTGGTTAAAAACCCTAATTGGACAAGAATATGCCTAGGGAGGACGAAAATGACCTAAATGTTAATCCAATGACACAAATGAACTTATTGAATGCACAAGATTGGTTAAAAACCCTAATTGGACTAGAATATGCCTAGGGAGGACGAAAATGACCTAAATGTTAATCCAATGACACAAACGAACTTATTGAATGCACAAGATTGGTTAAAAACCCTAATTGGACAAGAATAAGCCTAGGGAGGACGAAAATGACCTAAATGTTAATCCAATGACACAACTCAACTTATTGGATGCACAAGATTGGTTAAAAACCCTAATTGGACAAGAATAAGCCTATGGAGGACGACAATGACCTAATTGATCATCCAATGACACAAACACACCTTTTGGATGCACAAGATTGGTCTAAAACTCTAATTGGACAAGAATATGCCTAGGGAGGACGAAAATGACCTAAATGTTAATCCAATGACACAAATGAACTTATTGGATGCACAAGATTGGTTAAAAACCCTAATTGGACAAGAATAAGCCTAGGGAGGAAGAAAATGACCTAAATGTTAATCCAATGACACAACTCAACTTATTGGATGCACAAGATTGGTTAAAAACCCTAATGGGGAAAGAATAAGCCTAGGGAGGACGAAAATGACCTAATTGATCATCCAATGACCCAAACACACCTATTTGATGCACAAGATTGGTTAAAAGCCCTAATTGGACAAGAACAAGCCTAGGGAGGATGAAAATGACCCAATTGATCATCCATTGCCACAAACACACCTAATGGATGCACAAGATTGGTTAAAAACCCTAATTGGACAAGAATATGCCTAGGGAGGACGATAAGGACCTAATTGGTCATCCAATGACACAAACACACCAATTGGATGCACAAGATTGGTTAAAAACCCTAATTGGACAAGAATATGCCCAGGGAGGACGAAAATGACCTAATTGATCATCCAATGACACAAATGAACTTATTGGATGCACAAGATTAGTTAAAAACCCTAATTGGACAAGAATAAGCCTAGGGAGGACGAAAATAACCTAATTGATCATCCAATGACACAAACACACCTATTGGATGCACAAGATTGGTCTAAAACTCTAATTGGACAAGAATATGCCTAGGGAGGACGAAAATGACCTAAATGTTAATCCAATGACACAAATGAACTTATTGGATGCACAAGATTGGTTAAAAACCCTAATTGGACAAGAATAAGCCTAGGGAGGACGAAAATGACCTAAATGTTAATCCAATGACACAACTCAACTTATTGGATGCACAAGATTGGTTAAAAACCCTAATTGGGAAAGAATAAGCCTAGGGAGGACGAAAATGACCTAATTGATCATCCAATGACCCAAACACACCTATTGGATGCACAAGATTGGTTAAAAACCCTAATTGGACAAGAATAAGCCTATGGAGGATGAAAATGACCTAATTGATCATCCAATGACACAAATGAACTTATTGGATGCACAAGATTAGTTAAAAACCCTAATTGGACAAGAATAAGCCTAGGGAGGACGAAAATAACCTAATTGATCATCCCATGACACAAACACACCTATTGGATGCACAAGATTGGTCTAAAACTCTAATTGGACAAGAATATGCCTAGGGAGGACGAAAATGACCTAAATGTTAATCCAATGACACAAATGAACTTATTGGATGCACAAGATTGGTTAAAAACCCTAATTGGACAAGAATAAGCCTAGGGAGGACGAAAATGACCTAAATGTTAATCTAATGACACAACTCAACTTATTGGATGCACAAGATTGGTTAAAAACCCTAATTGGGAAAGAATTAGCCTAGGGAGGACGAAAATGACCTAATTGATCATCCAATGACACAAACACACCTATTGGATGCACAAGATTGGTTAAAAACCCTAATTGGACAAGAATAAGCCTAGGGAGGACGAAAATAACCTAATTTATCATCCAATGACACAAATACACCTATTGGATGCACAAGATTGGTTAAAAACCCTAATTGGACAAGAAAATGCCTAGGGAGAACGAAAATGACCTAAATGTTAATCCAATGACACAAATGAACTTATTGGATGCACAAGATTGGTTAAAAACCCTAATTGGACAAGAATAAGCCTAGGGAGGACGAAAATGACCTAAATGTTAATCCAATGACACAACTCAACTTATTGGATGCACAAGATTGGTTAAAAACCCTAATTGGACAAGAATAAGCCTAGGGAGGACGAAAATGACCTAATTGATCATCCAATGACACAAACACACCTATTGGATGCACAAGATTGGTTAAAAACCCTAATTGGACAAGAATATGCCTAGGGAGGACGAAAATGACCTAATTGATCATCCAATGACACAAACACACCTATTGGATGCACAAGATCGGTTAAAAACACTAATTGGACAAGAATAAGCCTAGGGAGGACGAAAATGACCTAATTGATCATCCAATGACACAAATGAACTTATTGGATACACAAGATTAGTTAAAAACCCTAATTGGACAAGTATAAGCCTAGGGAGGACGAAAATAACCTAATTGATCATCCAATGACACAAACACACCTATTGGATGCACAAGATTGGTCTAAAACTCTAATTGGACAAGAATATGCCTAGGGAGGACGAAAATGACCTAAATGTTAATCCAATGACACAAATGAACTTATTGGATGCACATGATTGGTTAAAAACCCTAATTGGACAAGAATAAGCCTAGGGAGGACGAAAATGACCTGAATGTTAATCCAATGACACATCTCAACTTATTGGATGCACAAGATTGGTTAAAAACCCTAATTGGGCAAGAATAGGCCTAGGGAGGACGTAGATGACCTAATTGATCATCCAATGACACAAACACACCTATTGGATGCACAAGATTGGTTAAAAACCCTAATTGGACAAGAATAAGCCTAGGGAGGACGAAAATGACCTAAATGTTAATCCAATGACACAACTCAACTTATTGGATGCACAAGATTGGTTAAAAACTATAATTGGACAAGAATATGCCTAGGGAGGACGAAAATGACCTAAATGTTAATCCAAGGATACAAATGAACTTATTGGATGCACAAGATTGGTTAAAAACCCTAATTGGACTAGAATAAGCCTAGGGAGGACGAAAATGACCTAAATGTTAATCCAATGATACAACTCAACTCATTGGATGCACAAGATTGGTTAAAAACCCTAATTGGACAAGAATAAGCCTAGGGAGTACGAAAATGACCTAAATGATCATCCAATGACACAAACACACCTATTGAATGCACAAGATTGGTTAAAAACCCTAATTAGACAAGAATAAGCCTAGGGAGGACGAAAATGACCTAATTGATCATCCATTGCCACAAACACACCTATTGGATGCACAACATTGGTTAAAAACCCTAATTGGACAAGAATATGCCTAGGGAGGACGAAAATGACCTAATTGATCATCCAATGACATAAACACACCTATTGGACGCACAAGATTGGTTAAAAACCCTAATTGGACAAGAATATGCCTAGGGAGGACGAAAATGACCTAATTGATCATCCAATGATACAAATGAACTTATTGGATGCACAAGATTAGTTAAAAACCCTAATTGGACAAGAATATGCCTAGGGAGGACGAAAATAACCTAATTGATCATCCAATGACACAAACACACCTATTGGATGCACAAGATTGGTTAAAAACCCAAATTGGACAAGAATATGCATAGGGAGGACGAAAATGACCTAAATGTTAATCCAATGACACAAATGAACTTATTGGATGCACAAGATTGGTTAAAAACCCTAATTGGACAAGAAAAAGCCTAGGGAGGACGAAAATGACCAAATTGATCATCCAATGACACAAACACGCCTATTGGATGCACAAGATTGGTTAAAAACCCTAATTGGACAAGAATAAACCTTGGGAGGACGAAAATGACCTAATTGATCATCCATTGCCACAAACACACCTATTGGATGCACAACATTGGTTAAAAACCCTAATTGGACAAGAATATGCCTAGGGAGGACGAAAATGACCTAATTGATCATCCAATGACATAAACACACCTATTGGATGCACAAGATTGGTTAAAAACCCTAATTGGACAAGAATAAGCCTAGGGAGGACGAAAATAACCTAATTGATCATCCAATGACACAAACACACCTATTGGATGCACAAGATTGGTTAAAAACCAAAATTGGACAAGAATATGCCTAGGGAGGACGAAAATGACCTAAATGTTAATCCAAGGACACAAATGAACTTATTGGATGCACAAGATTGGTTAAAAACCCTAATTGGACAAGAATAAGCCTAGGGAGCACAAAAATGACCTAAATGTTAATCCAATGACACAACTCAACTCATTGGATGCACAAGATTGGTTAAAAACCCTAATTGGACAAGAATAAGCCTAGGGAGTACGAAAATGACCTAATTGATCATCCAATGACACAAACACACCTATTGGATGCACAAGATTGTTTAAAAACCCTAATTGGACAAGAATATGCCTAGGGAGGACGAAAATGACCTAAATATTAATTCAATGACACAAACAAACTTATTGGATGCACAAGATTGGTTAAAAACCCTAATTGGACAAGAATAAGCCTAGGGAGGACGAAAATGACCTAATTGATCATCCAATGACACAAACACACCTATTGGATGCACAAGATTGGTTAAAAACCCTAATCGGACAAGAATATGCCTAGGGAGGACGAATATGACCTAAATGTTAATCCAATAACACAAATGAACTTATTGGATGCACAAGATTGGTTAAAAACCCTAATTGTACAAGAATAAGCCTAGGGAGAACGAAAATGACCTAATTGATCATCCAATGACACAAACACACCTATTGGATGCACAAGATTGGTTAAAAACCCTAATTGGACAAGAATATGCCTAGGTAGGACGGATATGACCTAAATGTTAATCCAATGACCAAAATGAACAAATTGGATGCCCAAGATTGGTTAAAAACCATAATTGAACAAGAATAAGCCTAGGGAGGACGAAAATGACCTAATTGATCATCCAATGACACAAACACACCTATTGGATGCACAAGATTGGTTAAAAACCCTAATTGGACAAGAATATGCCTAGGGAGGACGAAAATGACCTTATTGATCATCCAATAACACAAACACACCTATTGGATGCACAAGATTGGTTAAAAACCCTAATTGGACAAGAATAAGCCTAGGGAGGACGAAAATGACCTAATTGATCATCCAATGACACAAACACACCTATTGGATGCACAAGATTGGTTAAAAACCCTAATTGGACAAGAATATGCCTAGGGAGGACGAAAATGACCTAAATGTTAATCCAATGACACAACTCAACCTATTGGATGCACAAGATTGGTTAAAAACCCTAATTGGACAAGAATAAGCCTAGGGAGGACGATAAATGACCTAATTGATCATCCAATGACACAAACACACCTATTGGATGCACAAGATTGGTTAAAAACCCTAATTGGACAAGAATAAGCCTAGGGAGGACGAAAATGACCTAATTGATCATCCAATGACACAAACACACCTATTGGATGCACAAGATTGGTTAAAAACCCTAATTGGACAAGAATAAGCCTAGGGAGGACAACAATGACCTAATTGATCATCCAATGACACAAACACACCTATTGGATGCACAAGAATGGTTAAAAACCCTAATTGGACAAGAATAAGCCTAGGGAGGACGAAAATGACCTAATTGATCATCCAATGACACAAACACACCTATTGGATGCACAAGATTGGTTAAAAACCCTAATTGGACAAGAATAAGCCTAGGGAGGACGAAAATGACCTAATTGATCATCCAATGACACAAACACACCTATTGGATGCACAAGATTGGTTAAAAACCCTAATTGGACAAGAATATGCCTAGGGAGGACGAAAATGACCTAAATGTTAATCCAATGACACAACTCAACTTATTGGATGCACAAGATTGGTTAAAAACTCTAATTGGACAAGAATATGCCTAGGGAGGACGAAAATGACATTAATATTAATTCAATGACACAAACAAAGTTATTGGATGCACAAGATTGGTTAAAAACCCTAATTGGACAAGAATAAGCCTAGGGAGGACGAAAATGACCTAATTGATCATCCAATGACACAAACACACCTATTGGATGCACAAGATTGGTTAAAAACCCTAATTGGACAAGAAAAAGCCTAGGGAGGACGAAAATGACCTAATTGATCATCCAATGACACAAACACACCTATTGGATGCACAAAATTGGTTAAAAACCCTAGTTGGACAAGAACATGCCTAGGGAGGACGAAAATGACCTAATTGATCATCGAATGACACAAACACACCTATTGGATGCACAAGATTGGTTAAAAACCCTAATTGGACAAGAATATGCCTAGGGAGGACAAAAATGACCTAATTGAACATTCAATGACACAACCACACCTATTGGATGCGCAAGATTGGTTAAAAACCCTAATTGGACAAGAATATGCCTAGGGAGGACGAAAATGACCTAAATATTAATTCAATGACACAAACAAAGTTATTGGATGCACAAGATTGGTTAAAAACCCTAATTGGACAAGAATAAGCCTAGGGAGGACGAAAATGACCTAATTGATCATCCAATGACACAAACACACCTATTAGATGCACAAGATTGGTTAAAAACCCTAATTGGACAAGAATAAGCCTAGGGAGGACGAAAATAACCTAATTGATCATCAACTGACACAAACACACCTATTGGATGCACAAGATTGGTTAAAAACCCTAATTGGACAAGAATAAGCCTAGGGAGGACGAAAATGACCTAATTGATCATCCAATGACACAAACACACCTATTGGATGCACAAGATTGGTTAAAAACCCTAATAAGACAAGAATAAGCCTAGGGAGGACGAAAATGACCTAATTGATCATCCAATGACACAAACACACCTATTGGATGCACAAGATTGGTTAAAAACCCTAATTGGACAAGAATATGCCTAGGGAGGACGAAAATGACCTAATTGATCATCCAATGACACAAACAAACTTATTGGATGCACAAGATTGGTTAAAAACCGTAATTGGACATGAATAAGCCTAGGGAGGACGAAAATGACCGAATTGATCATCCAATGACACAAACACACCTATTGGATGCACAAGATTGGTTAAAAACCCTAATTGGACAAGAATAAGCCTAGGGAGGACGAAAATGACCTAATTGATCATCCAATGACACAAACACACCTATTGGATGCACAAGATTGGTTAAAAACCCTAATTGGACAAGAATACGCCTAGGCAGGACGAAAATGACCTAATTGATCATCCAATGACACAAACACACCTATTGGATGCACAAGATTGGTTAAAAACCCTAATTGGACAAGAATAAGCCTAGGGAGGACGAAAATGACCTAATTGATCATCCAATGACACAAACACACCTATTGGATGCACAAGATTGGTTAAAAACCCTAATTGGACAAGAATAAGCCTAGGGAGGACGAAAATGACCTAATTGATCATCCAATGACACAAACACACCTATTGGATGCACAAGATTGGTTAAAAACCCTAATTGGACAAGAATAAGCCTAGGGAGGACGAAAATGACCTAATTGATCATCCAATGACAGAAACACACCGATTGGATTCACAAGATTGGTTAAAAACCCTAATTCGACAAGAATATGCCTAAGGAGGACGAAAATGACCTAAATATTAATTCAATGACACAAACAAAGTTATTGGATGCACAAGATTGGTTAAAAACCCTAATTGGACAAGAATAAGCCTTGGGATGATGAAAATGACCTAATTGATCATCCAATGACACAAACACACCTATTGGATGCACAAGATTGGTTAAAAACCCTAATTGGACAAGAATAAGCCTAGGGAGGACGAAAATGACCTAATTGATCATCCAATGACACAAACACACCTATTGGATGCACAAGATTGGTTAAAAACCCTAATTGGACAAGAATAAGCCTAGGGAGGACGAAAATGACCTAATTGATCATCCAATGACACAAACACACCTATTGGATGCACAAGATTGGTTAAAAACCCTAATTGGACAAGAATAAGCCTAGGGAGGACCATAATGACCTAATTGATCATCCAATGACACAAACACACCTATTGGAAGCACCAGATTTGTTAAAAACCCTTGTTGGACAAGAATATGCCTAGGGAGGACAAAAATGACCTAATTGATCATCCAATGACACAAACACAACTATTGGATGCACAAGATTGGTTAAAAACCCTAATTGGACAAGAATATGCCTTGGGAGGACGAAAATGACCTAAATATTAATTCAATGACACAAACAAACTTATTGGATGCACAAGATTGGTTAAAAACCCTAATTGGACAAGAATAAGCCTAGGGAGGACGAAAATGACCTAATTGATCATCCAATGACACAAACACACCTATTGGATGCACAAGATTGGTTAAAAACCCTAATTGGACAAGAATATGCCTTGGGAGGACGAAAATGACCTGAATATTAATTCAATGACACAAACAAACTTATTGGATTCACAAGATTGGTTAAAAACCGTAATTGGACAAGAATAAGCCTAGGGAGGACGAAAATGACCTAATTGATCATCCAATGACACAAACACACCTATTGGATGCACAAGATTGGTTAAAAACCCTAATTGGACAAGAATAAGCCTAGGGAGGACGAAAATGACCTAATTGATCATCCAATGACACAAACACACCTATTGGATGCACAAGATTGGTTAAAAACCCTAATTGGACAAGAATATGCCTAGGGAGGACGAAAATGACCTAATTGATCATCCAATGACACAAACACACCTATTGGATGCAGAAGATTGGTTAAAAACCCTAATTGGACAATAATATGCGTAGGGAGGACGAAAATGACCTAAATATTAATTCAATGACACAAACAAACTTATTGGATTCACAAGATTGGTTAAAAACCCTAATTGGGCAAGAATAGGCCTAGGGAGGACGAAAATGACCTAATTGATCATCCAATGACACAAACACACCTATTGGATGCACAAGATTGGTTAAAAACCCTAATTGGACAAGAATAAGCCTAGGGAGGACGAAAATGACCTAATTGATCATCCAATGACACAAACACACCTATTGGATGCACAAGATTGGTTAAAAACCCTAATTGGACAAGAATATGCCTAGGGAGGACGAAAATGACCTAATTGATCATCCAATGACATAAACAAACTTATTGGATGCACAAGATTGGTTAAAAACCCTAATTGGACAAGAATATGCCTAGGGAGGACGAAAATGACCTAAATGTTAATCCAATGACACAAATGAACTTATTGGATGCACAAGATTGGTTAAAAACCCTAATTGGACAAGAAAAAGCCTAAGGAGGACGAAAATGACCAAATTGATCATCCAATGACACAAACACGCCTATTGGATGCACAAGATTGGTTAAAAACCCTAATTGGACAAGAATAAACCTAGGGAGGACGAAAATGACCTAATTGATCATCCATTGCCACAAACACACCTATTGGATGCACAACATTGGTTAAAAACCCTAATTGGACAAGAATATGCCTAGGGAGGACGAAAATGACCTAATTGATCATCCAATGACATAAACACACCTATTGGATGCACAAGATTGGTTAAAAACCCTAATAGGACAAGAATATGCCTAGAGAGGACGAAAATGACCTAATTGATCATCCAATGACACAAATGAACTTATTGGATGCACAAGATTAGTTAAAAACCCTAATTGGACAAGAATATGCCTAGGGAGGACGAAAATGACCAAATTGATCATCCAATGACACAAACACACCTATTGGATGCACAAGATTGGTTAAAAACCCTAATTGGACAAGAATATGCCTAGAAGGAACGAAAATGACCTAAATGTTAATCCAATGACACAATTGAACTTATTGGATGCACAAGATTGGTTAAAAACCCTAATTGGACAAGAATAAGCCTAGGGAGGACGAAAATGACCTAAATGTTAATCCAATGACACAACTCAACTTATTGGATGCACAAGATTGGTTAAAAACCCTAATTGGACAAGAATAAGCCTA
>JBBPBR010001328.1:0-19779 GCA_037974775.1 Cicer pinnatifidum | reverse complement strand
AATAACCTAAATGTTAATCCAATGACACAAATGAACTTATTGGATGCACAAGATTGGTTAAAAACCCTAATTGGACAAGAAAAAGCCTAGGGAGGACGAAAATGACCAAATTGATCATCCAATGACACAAACACGCCTATTGGATGCACAAGATTGGTTAAAAACCCTAATTGGACAAGAATAAGCCTAGGGAGGATGAAAATGACCTAATTGATCATCCATTGCCACAAACACACCTATGGGATGCACAAGATTGGTTAAAAACCCTAATTGGACAAGAATATCCCTAGGGAGGACGAAAATGACCTAATTGGTCATCCAATGACACAAATGAACTTATTGGATGCACAAGATTGGTTAAAAACCCTAATTGGACAGGAAAAAGCCTAAGGAGGACGAAAATGACCAAATTGATCATCCAATGACACAAACACGCCTATTGGATGCACAAGATTGGTTAAAAACCCTAATTGGACAAGAATAAACCTAGGGAGGACGAAAATGACCTAATTGATCATCCATTGCCACAAACACACCTATTGGATGCACAACATTGGTTAAAAACCCTAATTGGACAAGAATATGCCTAGGGAGGACGAAAATGACCTAATTGATCATCCAATGACATAAACACACCTATTGGATGCACAAGATTGGTTAAAAACCCTAATAGGACAAGAATATGCCTAGAGAGGACGAAAATGACCTAATTGATCATCCAATGACACAAATGAACTTATTGGATGCACAAGATTAGTTAAAAACCCTAATTGGACAAGAATATGCCTAGGGAGGACGAAAATGACCTAATTGATCATCCAATGACACAAACGCACCTATTGGATGCACAAGATTGGTTAAAAACCCTAATTGGACAAGAATATGCCTAAGCAGGACGAAAATGACCTAATTGATCATCCAATGACACAAACACACCTATTGGATGCACAAGATTGGTTAAAAACCCTAATTGGACAAGAATAAGCCTAGGGAGTACGAAAATGACCTAATTGATCATCCAATGACACAAACACACCTATTGGATGCACAAGATTGGTTAAAAACCCTAATTGGACAAGAATAAGACTAGGGAGGACGAAAATGACCTAATTGATCATCCATTGCCACAAACACACCTATTGGATGCACAAGATTGGTTAAAAACCCTAATTGGACAAGAATATGCCTAGGGAGGACGAAAATGACCTAATTGATCAACCAATGACACAAACACACCTATTGGATGCACAAGATTGGTTAAAAACCCTAATTGGACAAGAATAAGCCTAGGGAGTACGAAAATGACCTAATTGATCATCCAATGACACAAACACACCTATTGGATGCACAAGATTTGTTAAAAACCCTAATTTGACAAGAATAAGCCTAGGGAGGACGAAAATGACCTAATTGATCATCCAATGACACAAACACACCTATTGGATGCACAAGATTGGTTAAAAACCCTAATTGGACAAGAATATGCCTAGGGAGGACGAAAATGACCTAATTGAGATTCGAATGACACAAATGAACTTATTGGATGCACAAGATTAGTTAAAAACCCTAATTGGACAAGAATAAGCCTAGGGAGGACGAAAATAACCTAATTGATCATCCAATGACACAAACACACCTATTGGATGCACAAGATTAGTTAAAAACCCTAATTGGACAAGAATATGCCTAGGGAGGACCAAAATGACCTAAATGTTAATCCAATGACACAAATGAACTTATTGAATGCACAAGATTGGTTAAAAACCGTAATTGGACAAGAATAAGCCTAGGGAGGACGAAAATGACCTAAATGTTAATCCAATGACACAACTCAACTTATTGGATGCACAAGATTGGTTAAAAACCCTAATTGGACAAGAATAAGCCTATGGAGGACGAAAATGACCTAATTGATCATCCAATGACACAAACACACCTATTGGACGCACAAGATTGGTTAAAAACCCTATTTGGACAAGAATAAGCCTAGGGAGGACGAAAATGACCTAAATGTTAATCCAATGACACAACTCAACTTATTGGATGCACAAGATTGGTTAAAAACCCTAATTGGACAAGAATAAGCCTATGGAGGACGAAAATGACCTAATTGATCATCCAAGGACACAAACACACCTATTGGATGCACAAGATTGGTTAAAAACCCTAATTGGACAAGAATAAGCCTAGGGAGGACGAAAATGACCTAAATGTTAATCCAATGACACAACTCAACTTATTGGATGCACAAGATTGGTTAAAAACCCTAATTGGACAAGAATAAGCCTATGGAGGACGAAAATGATCTAATTGAACATCCAATGACACAAACACACCTATTGGATGCACAAGATTGGTTAAAAACCCTAATTGGACAAGAATAAGCCTAGGGATGACGAAAATGACCTAAATGTTAATCCAATGACACAACTCAACTTATTGGATGCACAAGATTGGTTAAAAACCCTAATTGGACAAGAATATGCCTAGGGAGGACTAAAATGACCTAAATGTAAATCCAATGACACAAATGAACTTATTGGATGCACAAGATTGGTTAAAAACCCTAATTGGACAAGAATAAGCCTAGGGAGGACGAAAATGACCTAAATGTTAATCCAATGACACAACTCAACTTATTGGATGCAGAAGATTGGTTAAAAACCCTTATTGGACAAGAATAAGCCTATGGAGGACGAAAATGACCTAATTGATAATCCAATGACACAAACACACCTATTGGATGTACAAGATTGGTTAAAAACCCTAATTGGACAAGAATAAGCCTAGGGAGGACGAAAATGACCTAATTGATCATCCAATGACACAAACACACCTATTGGATGCACAAGATTGGTTAAAAACCCTAATTGGACAAGAATAAGCCTAGGGAGGACGAAAATGACCTAATTGATCATCCAATGACACAAACACACCTATTGAATGCACAAGATTGGTTAAAAACCCTAGTTATACAAGAATATGCCTAGGGAGGACGAAAATGACCTAATTGATCATCCAATGACACAAATGAACTTATTGGATGCACAAGATTGGTTAAAAACCCTAATTGGACAAGAATAAGCCTAGGGAGGACGAAAATGACCTAATTGATCATCCAATGACACAAACACACCTATTGGATGCACAAGATTGGTTAAAAATCCTAATTGGACAAGAATATGCCTTGGGAGGAGGAAAATGACCTAAATATTAATTCAATGACATAAACAAAGTTATTGGATGCACAAGATTGGTTAAAAACCCTAATTGGACAAGAATAAGCCTTGGGAGGACGAAAATGACCTAATTGATCATCCAAAGACACAAACACACCTATTGGATGCACAAGACTGGTTAAAAACCCTAATTGGACAAGAATATGCGTAGGAAGGACGAAAATGACCTAATTGATCATCCAATGACACAAACACACTTATTGGAAGCACAAGATTGGTTAAAAACCCTAATTGGACAAGAATAAGCCTAGGGAGGAAGAAAATGACCTAATTGATCATCCAATGACACAAACACACCTACTGGATGCACTAGTTTGGTTAAAAACCCTAATTGGACAAGAATAAGCCTAGGGAGGACGAAAATGACCTAATTGATCATCCAATGACACAAACACACCTATTGGATGCACAAGATTGGTTAAAAAGCCTAATTGGACAAGAATATGCCTAGGGAGGACGAAAATGACCTAAATATTAATTCAATGACACAAACAAACTTATTTGATGCACAAGATTGGTTAAAAACCCTAATTGGACAAGAATAAGCCTAGGTAGGACGAAAATGACCTAATTGATCATCCAATGACACAAACACACCTATTGGATGCACAAGATTGGTTAAAAACCCTAATTGGACAAGAATAAGCCTAGGGAGTACGAAAATGACCTAATTGATCATCCAATGACACAAACACACCTATTGGATGCACAAGATTGGTTAAAAACCCTAATTGGACAAGAATAATCCTAGGGAGGACGAAAATGACCTAATTGATCATCCAATGACACAAACACACCTATTGGATGCACAAGATTGGTTGAATACCCTAGTTGGACAAGAATATGCTTAGGGAGAACGAAAATGACCTAATTAATCATCCAATGACACAAATGAACTTATTGGATGCATAAGATTGGTTAAAAACCCTAATTGGACAAGAATAAGCCTAGGGAGTACGAAAATGACCTAATTGATCATCCAATGACACAAACACACCTATTGGATGCACAAGATTGGTTAAAAACCCTAATTGGACAAGAATAAGCCTAGGGAGGACGAAAATGACCTAATTGATCATCCAATGACACAAACACACCTATTGGATGCACAAGATTGGTTAAAAACCCTAATTGGACAAGAATAAGCCTAGGGAGGACAACAATGACCTAATTGATCATCCAATGACACAAACACACCTATTGGATGCACAAGAATGGTTAAAAACCCTAATTGGACAAGAATAAGCCTAGGGAGGACGAAAATGACCTAATTGATCATCCAATGACACAAACACACCTATTGGATGCACAAGATTGGTTAAAAACCCTAATTGGACAAGAATAAGCCTAGGGAGGACGAAAATGACCTAATTGATCATCCAATGACACAAACACACCTATTGGATGCACAAGATTGGTTAAAAACCCTAATTGGACAAGAATATGCCTAGGGAGGACGAAAATGACCTAAATGTTAATCCAATGACACAACTCAACTCATTGGATGCACAAGATTGGTTAAAAACCCTAATTGGACAAGAATAAGCCTAGGGAGTACGAAAATGACCTAATTGATCATCCAATGACACAAACACACCTATTGGATGCACAAGATTGGTTAAAAACCCTAATTGGACAAGAATAAGCCTAGGGAGGACGAAAATGATGATACAACTCAACTTATTGGATGCACAAGATTGGTTAAAAACCCTAATTGGACAAGAATAAGCCTAGGGAGGACGAAAATGACCTAATTGATCATCCAATGACACAAACACACCTATTGGATGCACAAGATTGGTTAAAAACCCTAATTGGACAAGAATATGCCTAGGGAGGACGAAAATGACCTAATTGATCATCCAATGACACAAACACACCTATTGGATGCACAAGATCGGTTAAAAACACTAATTGGACATGAATAAGCCTAGGGAGGACGAAAATGACCTAATTGATCATCCAATGACACAAATGAACTTATTGGATACACAAGATTAGTTAAAAACCCTAATTGGACAAGTATAAGCCTAGGGAGGACGAAAATAACCTAATTGATCATCCAATGACACAAACACACCTATTGGATGCACAAGATTGGTCTAAAACTCTAATTGGACAAGAATATGCCTAGGGAGGACGAAAATGACCTAAATGTTAATCCAATGACACAAATGAACTTATTGGATGCACATGATTGGTTAAAAACCCTAATTGGACAAGAATAAGCCTAGGGAGGACGAAAATGACCTAAATGTTAATCCAATGACACAACTCAACTTATTGGATGCACAAGATTGGTTAAAAACCCTAATTGGGCAAGAATAAGCCTAGGGAGGATGAAGATGACCTAATTGATCATCCAATGACACAAACACACCTATTGGATGCACAAGATTGTTTAAAAACCCTAATTGGACAAGAATAAGCCTAGGGAGGACGAAAATGACCTAATTGATCATCTATTGCCACAAACACACCTATTGGATGCACAAGATTGGTTAAAAACCCTAATTGGACAAGAATAAGCCTAGGGAGGACAAAAATAACCTAATTGATCATCCAATGACACAAACACACCTATTGGATGCACAAGATTGGTTAAAAGCCCTAATTGGACAAGAATATGCCTAGGGAGGATGAAAATGACCTAAATGTTAATCCAATGACACAAATGAACTTATTGGATGCACAAGATTGGTTAAATTCCCTAATTGGACAAGAATAAGCCTAGGGAGGACGAAAATGACCTAAATGTTAATCCAATGACACAACTCAACTTATTGGATGCACAAGATTGGTTAAAAACCCTAATTGGACAAGAATAAGCCTATGGAGGACGAAAATGACCTAATTGATCATCCGATGACACAAACACACCTATTGGATGCACAAGATTGGTTAACAACCCTAATTGGACAAGAACAAGCCTAGGGAGGAAGAAAATGACCTAAATGTTAATCCAATGACACAACTCAACTTATTGGATGCACAAGATTGGTTAAAAACCCTAATTGGACAAGAATAAGCCTAGGGAGGACGAAAATGACCTAATTGATCATCCAATGACACAAACACACCTATTGGATGCACAAGATTGGTTAAAAACCCTAATTGGACAAGAATATGCCTAGAGAGGACGAAAATGTCCTAATTGATCATCCAATGACACAAACACACCTATTGGATGCACAAGATCGGTTAAAAACCCTAATTGGACAAGAATAAGCCTAGGGAGGACGAAAATGACCTAATTGATCATCCAATGACACAAACACACCTATTGGATGCACAAGATTGGTTAAAAACCCTAATTGGACAAGAATATGCCTAGAGAGGATGAAAATGACCTAATTGATCATCCAATGACACAAATGAACTTATTGGACGCACAAGATTAGTTAAAAACCCTAATTGGACAAGAATAGGCCTAGGGAGGACGAAAATAACCTAATTGATCATCAAATGACACAAACACACCTATTGGATGCACAAGATTGGTCTAAAACTCTGATTGGACAAGAATATGCCTAGGGAGGACGAAAATGACCTAAATGTTAATCCAATGACACAAATGAACTTATTGGATGCACAAGATTTGTTAAAAACCCTAACTGGACAAGAATAAGCCTAGGGAGGACAAAAATGACCTAAATGTTAATCCAATGACACAACTCAACTTATTGGATGCACAAGATTGGTTAAAAACCCTAATTGGGCAAGAATAAGCCTAGGGAGGACGAAAATGACCTAATTGATCAACCAATGACACAAACACACCTATTGGATGCACAAGATTGGTTAAAAACCCTAATTGGACAAGAATATGCCTTGGGAGGACGAAAATTACCTAATTGATCATCCAATGACACAAACACACCTATTAGATGCACAAGATTGGTTAAAAACCCTAATTGGACAAGAATAAGCCTAGGCAGGACGAAAATGACCTAATTGATCATCCAATGACACAAACACACCTATTGGATGCACAAGATTGGTTAAAAACCCTAATTGGACAAGAATAAGCCTAGGGAGGACGAAAATGACCTAATTGATCATCCAATGACACAAACACACCTATTGGATGCACAAGATTGGTCTAAAACTCTAATTGGACAAGAATATGCCTAGGGAGGATGAAAATGACCTAAATGTTAATCCAATGACACAAATGAACATATTGGATGCACAAGATTGGTTAAAAACCCTAATTGGACAAGAATATGACTAGGGAGGACGAAAATGACCTAAATATTAATTCAATGACACAAACGAAGTTATTGGATGCACAAGATTGGTTAAAAACCCTAATTGGACAAGAATAAGCCTAGGGAGGACGAAAATGACCTAATTGATCATCCAATGACACAAACACACCTATTGGATGCACAAGATTGGTTAAAAACCCTAATTGGACAAGAATATGCCTAGGGAGGACGAAAATAACCTAAATATTAATTCAATGACACAAACAAACTTATTGGATGCACAAGATTGGTTAAAAACCCTAATTGGACAAGAATAAGCCTAGGGAGGACGAAAATAACCTAATTGATCATCCAATGACACAAACACACCTATTGGATGCACAAGATTGGTTAAAAACCCTAATTGGACAAGAATATGCCTAGGGAGGACGAAAATGACCTAAATATTAATTCAAGGACACAAACAAAGTTATTGGATGCACAAGATTGGTTAAAAACCCTAATTGGACAAGAATAAGCCTAGGGAGGACAAAAATGACCTAATTGATCATCCAATGACACAAACACACCTATTGGATGCACAAGATTGGTTAAAAACCCTAATTGGACAAGAATAAGCCTAGGGAGGACGAAAATGACCTAATTGATCATCCAATGACACAAACACACCATTGGATGCACAAGATTGGTTAAAAACTCTAATTGGACAAGAATAAGCCTAGGGAGGACGAAAATGACCTAATTGATCATGCAATGACACAAACACACCTATTGGATGCACAAGATTGGTTAAAAACCCTAATTGGACAAGAATAAGCCTAGGGAGGACGAAAATGACCTAATTGATCATCCAATGACACAAACACACCTATTGGATGCACAAGATTGGTTAAAAACCCTAGTTGGACAAGAATAAGCCTAGGAAGGACAAAAATGACCTAATTGATCATCCAATGACACAAACACACCTATTGGATGCACAAGATTGGTTAAAAACCCTAATTGGACAAGAATAAGCCTAGGGAGGACGAAAATGACCTAATTGATCATCCAATGACACAAACACACCTATTGGATGCACAAGATTGGTTAAAAACCCTAGTTGGACAAGAATATGCCTAGGTAGGACGAAAATGACCTAATTAATCATCCAATGACACAAACACACCTATTGGATGCACAAGATTGGTTAAAAACCCTAATTGGACAAGAATAAGCCTAGGGAGTACGAAAATGACCTAATTGATCATCCAATGACACAAACACACCTATTGGATGCACAAGATTGGTTAAAAACCCTAATTGGACAAGAATATGCCTAGGGAGGATGAAAATGACCTAATTGATCATCCAATGACACAAACGCACCTATTGGATGCACAAGATTGGTTAAAAACCCTAATTGGACAAGAATATGCCTAGGGAGGACGAAAATGACCTAAATGTTAATCCAATGACACAAATGAACTTATTGAATGCACAAGATTGGTTAAAAACCCTATTTGGACAAGAATAAGCCTAGGGAGGACGAAAATGACCTAAATGTTAATCCAATGACACAACTCAACTTATTGGATGCACAAGATTGGTTAAAAACCCTAATTGGACAAGAATAAGCCTATGGAGGACGAAAATGACCTAATTGATCATCCAATTACACAAACACACCTATTGGATGCACAAGATTGGTTAAAAACCCTAATTGGACAAGAATAAGCCTAGGGAGGACGAAAATAACCTAATTGATCATCCAATGACACAAACACACCTATTGGATGCACAAGATTGGTCTAAAACTCTAATTGGACAAGAATATGCCTAGGGAGGACGAAAATGACCTAAATGTTAATCCAATGACACAAATGAACTTATTGGATGCACAAGATTGGTTAAAATCCCTAATTGGAGAAGAATAAGCCTAGGGAGGACGAAAATGACCTAAATGTTAATCGAATGACACAACTCAACTTATTGGATGCACAAGATTGGTTAAAAACCCTAATTGGACAAGAATAAGCCTAGGGAGGACGAAAATAACCTAATTGATCATCCAATGACACAAACACATCTATTGGATGCACAAGATTGGTTAAAAACCCTAATTGGACAAGAATATGCCTAGGCAGGATGAAAATGACCTAAATGTTAATCCAATGACACAAATGAACTTATTGGATGCACAAGATTGGTTAAAAACCCTAATTGGACAAGAATAAGCCTAGGGAGGACAAAAATGACCTAAATGTTAATCCAATGACACAACTCAACTTATTTGATGCACAAGATTGGTTAAAATCCCTAATTGGACAAGAATAAGCCTATGGAGGACGAAAATGACCTAATTGATCATCCAATGACACAAACACACATATTGGATGCACAAGATTGGTTAAAAACACTAATTGGACAAGAATAAGCCTAGGGATGACGAAAATGACCTAAATGTTAATCCGATGACACAACTCAACTTATTGGATGCACAAGATTGGTTAAAAACCCTAATTGGACAAGAATAAGCCTAGGGAGGACGAAAATGACCTAATTGATCATCCAATGACACAAACACACCTATTGGATGCACAAGATTGGTTAAAAACCCTAATTGGACAAGAATATGCCTAGGGAGGACGAAAATGACCTAAATATTAATTCAATGACACAAACAAACTTATCGGATGCACAAGATTGGTTAAAAACCCTAATTGGACAAGAATAAGCCTAGGGACGACAAAAATGACCTAATTGATCATCCAATGACACAAACACACCTATTAGATGCACAAGATTGGTTAAAAACCCTAATTGGACAAGAATAAGCCTAGGGAGGAAGAAAATGACCTAATTGATCATCCAATGACACAAACACACCTATTGGATGCACAAGATTGGTTAAAAACCCTAATTGGACAAGAATAAGCCTAGGGAGGACGAAAATGACCTAATTGATCATCCAATGACACAAACACACCTATTGGATGCAGAAGATTGGTATAAAACCTTAGTTGGACAAGAATATGCCAAGGGAGGACGAAAATGACCTAATTGATCATCCAATGACACAAACACACCTATTGGATGCACAAGATTGGTTAAAAACCCTAATTGGACAAGAATAAGCCTAGGGAGGACGAAAATGACCTAATTGATCATCCAATGACACAAACACACCTATTGGATGCACAAGATTGGTTAAAAACCCTAATTGGACAAGAATATGCCTAGGGAGGACGAAAATGAGCTAAATATTAATTCCTTGACACAAACAAACTTATCGGATGCACAAGATTGGTTAAAAACCCTAATTGGACAAGAATAAGCCTAGGGAGGACGAAAATGTCCTAATTGATCATCCAATGACACAAACACACCTATTGGATGCACAAGATTGGTTAAAAACCCTAATTGGACAAGAATATGCCTAGGGTGGACGAAAATGACCTAATTGATCATCCAATGACACAAACAAACTTATCGGATGCACAAGATTGGTTAAAAACCCTAATTGGACAAGAATAAGCCTAGGGAGGACGAAAATGACCTAATTGATCATCCAATGACACAAACACACCTATTGGATGCACAAGATTGGTTAAAAACCCTAATTGGACAAGAATATGCCTAGGGTGGACGAAAATGACCTAATTGATCATCCAATGACACAAACAAACTTATCGGATGCACAAGATTGGTTAAAAACCATAATTGGACAAGAATAAGCCTAGGGACGACAAAAATGACCTAATTGATCATCCAATGAAACAAACACACCTATTAGATGCACAAGATTGGTTAAAAACCCTAATAGGACAAGAATAAGCCTAGGGAGGACGAAAATGACCTAATTGATCATACAATGACACAAACTCACCTATTGGATGCACAAGATAGGTTAAAAACCCTAATTGGACAAGAATATGCCTAGGGAGGACGAAAATGACCTAATTGATCATCCAATGACACAAACACACCTATTGGATGCACAAGATTGGTTAAAAACTCTAATTGGACAAGAATAAGCATAGGGAGGACGAAAATGACCTAATTGATCATCCAATCACACAAACACACCTATTGCATGCACAAGATAGGTTAAAAACCCTAATTAGACAAGAATATGCCTAGGGAGGAGGAAAATAACCTAATTGATCATCCAATGATACAAACACACCTATTGGGTGCACAAGATCGGTTAAAAACCCTAATTGGACAAGAATAAGCCTAGGGAGGACGAAAATGACCTAATTGATCATCCAATGACACAAACACACCTATTGGATGCACAAGATTGGTTAAAAACCCTAATTGGACAAGAATATGCCTAGGGAGGACGAAAATGACCTAATTGATCATCCAATGACACAAATGAACTTATTGGATGCACAAGATTAGTTAAAACCCTAATTGGACAAGAATATGCCTAGGGAGGACGAAAATAACCTAATTGATCATCCAATGACACAAACACACCTATTGGATGCACAAGATTGGTTAAAAACCCTAATTGGACAAGAATATGCCTAGGGAGGACGAAAATAACCTAAATGTTAATCCAATGACACAAATGAACTTATTGGATGCACAAGATTGGTTAAAAACCCTAATTGGACAAGAAAAAGCCTTGGGAGGACGAAAATGACCAAATTGATCATCCAATGACACAAACACGCCTATTGGATGCACAAGATTGGTTAAAAACCCTAATTGGACAAGAATAAACCTAGGGAGGACGAAAATGACCTAAATGTTAATCCAATGACACAACTCAACTTATTGGATACACAAGATTGGTTAAAAACCCTAATTGGACAAGAATAAGCCTAGGGAGGACGAAAATGACCTAATTGATCATCCAATGACACAAACACACCTATTGGATGCACAAGATTGGTTAAAAACCCTAATTGGACAAGAATTAGCCTAGGGAGGACGAAATTGACCTAATTGATCATCCAATGACACAAACACACCTATTAGATGCAAAAGATTGGTTAAAAACCCTAATTGGACAAGAATAAGCCTAGGGAGGACGAAAATGACCTAATTGATCATCCAATGACACAAACACACCTATTGGATGCACAAGATTGGTTAAAAACCCTAATTGGACAAGAATATGCCTAGGGAGGACGAAAATGACCTAAATATTAATTTAACGACACAAACAAAGTTATTGGATGCACAAGATTGGTTAAAAACCCTAATTGGACAAGAATAAGCCTAGGGAGGACGAAAATGACCTAAATGTTAATCCAATGACACAACTCAACTTATTGGATGCACAAGATTGGTTAAAAACCCTAATTGGACAAGAATAAGCCTATGGAGGATGAAAATGACCTAATTGATCATCCAATGACACAAACACACCTATTGGATGCACAAGATTGGTTAAAAACCCTAATTGGACAAGAAAAAGCCTAGGGAGGACGAAAATGACCTAAATGTTAATCCAATGACACAACTCAACTTATTGGATGCACAAGATTGGTTAAAAACCCTAATTGGACAAGAATAAGCCTAGGGAGGACGAAAATGACCTAATTGATCATCCAATGCACAAACACACCTATTGAATGCACAAGATTGGTTAAAAACCCTAATTGGACAAGAATAAGCCTAGGGAGGACGAAAATGACCTAATTGATCATCTATTGCCACAAACACACCTATTGGATGCACAAGATTGGTTAAAAACCTTAATTGGACAAGAATAAGCCTAGGGAGGACGAAAATAACCTAATTGATCATCCAATGACACAAACACACCTATTGGATGCACAAGATTGGTTAAAAACCCTAATTGGACAAGAATATGCCTAGGGAGGACCAAAATGACCTAAATGTTAATCAAATGACACAAATGAACTTATTGAATGCACAAGATTGGTTAAAAACCGTAATTGGACAAGAATAAGCCTAGGGAGGACGAAAATGACCTAAATGTTAATCCAATGACACAACTCAACTTATTGGATGCACAAGATTGGTTAAAAACCCTAATTGGACAAGAATAAGCCTATGGAGGACGAAAATGACCTAATTGATCATCCAATGACACAAACACACCTATTAGATGCACAAGATTGGTTAAAAACCCTAATTGGACAAGAATAAGCCTAGGGAGGACGTAAATAACCTAATTGATGAACCAATGACACAAACACACCTATTGGATGCACAAGATTGGTTAAAAACCCTAATTGGACAAGAATAAGCCTAGGGAGGACGAAAATGACCTAAATGTTAATCCAATGACACAACTCAACTTATTGGATGCACAAGATTGGTTAAAAACCCTAATTGGACAAGAAAAAGCCTAGGGAGGACGAAAATGACCTAAATGTTAATCCAATGACACAACTCAACTTATTGGATGCACAAGATTGGTTAAAAACCCTAATTGGACAAGAATATGCCTAGGGAGGAGGAAAATTACCTAAATATTAATTCAATGACACAAACAAAGTTATTGGATGCACAAGATTGGTTAAAAATCCTAATTGGACAAGAATAAGCCTAGGGAGGACGAAAATGACCTAATTGATCATCCAATGACACAAACACACCTATTGGATGCACAAGATTGGTTAAAAACCCTAATTGGACAAGAATATGCCTAGGGAGGACGAAAATGACCTAAATATTATTTCAATGACTCAAACAAACTTATTGGATGCACAAGATATGTTAAAAACCCTAATTAGGCAAGAATACGCCTAGGGAGGACGAAAATGACCTAATTGATCATCCAATGACACAAACACACCTTATGGATGCACAAGATTGGTTAAAAACCCTAACTGGACAAGAATATGCCTAGGGAGGACGACAATGACCTAAATATTAATTCAATGACACAAACAAACTTATTGGATGCACAAGATTGGTTAAAAACCTAATTGGACAAGAATACGCCTAGGGAGGACGAAAATGACCTAAATGTTAATCCAATGACACAAACACACCTATTGGATGCACAAGATTGGTTAAAAACCCTAATTGGACAAGAATATGCCTAGGGAGGACGAAAATGACCTAATTAATCATCCAATGACACAAACACACCTATTGGATGCACAAGATTGGTTAAAAACCCTAATTGGACAAGAATAAGCCTAGAGAGGACGAAAATGACCTAATTGATCATCCAATGACACAAACACACCTATTGGATGCACAAGATCGGTTAAAAACCCTAATTGGACAAGAATAAGCCTAGGGAGGACGAAAATGACCTAATTGATCATCCAATGACACAAACACACCTATTGGATGCACAAGATTGGTTAAAAATCCTAATTGGACAAGAATATGCCTAGAGAGGATGAAAATGACCTAATTGATCATCCAATGACACAAATGAACTTATTGGATGCACAAGATTAGTTAAAAACCCTAATTGCACAAGAATAAGCCTAGGGAGGACGAAAATAACATAATTGATCATCCAATGACACAAACACACCTATTGGATGCACAAGATTGGTTAAAAACCCTAATTGGACAAGAATAAGCCTAGAGAGGACGAAAATGACCTAATTGATCATCCAATGACACAAACACACCTATTGGATGCACAAGATCGGTTAAAAACCCTAATTGGACAAGAATAAGCCTAGGGAGGACGAAAATGACCTAATTGATCATCTATTGCCACAAACACACCTATTGGATGCACAAGATTGGTTAAGCACCTATTGGATGCACAAGATTGGTTAAAAACCCTAATTGGACAAGAATAAGCCTAGGGAGGACGAAAATAACCTAATTGATCATCCAATGATACATACACACCTATTGGATGCACAAGATTGGTTAAAAACCCTAATTGGACAAGAATATGCTTAGGGAGGACGAAAATGACCTAAATGTTAATCCAATGACACAAATGAACTTATTGGATGCACAAGATTGGTTAAAAACCCTAATTGGACAAGAATAAGCCTAGGGAGGACGAAAATTACCTAAATGTTAATCCAATGACACAACTCAACGTATTGGATGTACAAGATTGGTTAAAAACCCTAATTGGACAAGAATAAGCCTAGGGAGGACGAAAATGACCTAATTGATCATCCAATGACACAAACACACCTATTGGATGCACAAGATTGGTTAAAAACCATAATTGGACAATAATATGCCTAGAGAGGACGAAAATGACCTAATTGATCATCCAATGACACAAACACACCTATTGGATGCACAAGATCGGTTAAAAACCCTAATTGGACAAGAATAAGCCTAGGGAGGACGAAAATGACCTAATTGATCATCTATTGCCACAAACACACCTATTGGATGCACAAGATTGCTTAAACATCTATTGGATGCACAAGATTGGTTAAAAACCCTAATTGGACAAGAATATGCCTAGGGAGGACGAAAATGACCTAAATGTTAATCCAATGACACAACTCAACTTATTGGATGCACAAGATTGGTTAAAAACCCTAATTGGACAAGAATAAGCCTAGGGGGGACGAAAATGACCTAATTGATCATCCAATGACACAAATGAACTTATTGGATGCACAAGATTGGTTAAAAACCCTAATTGGACAAGAATATGCCTAGGGAGGACGAAAATGACCTAAATATTAATTCAATGACACAAATGAACTTATTGGATGCACAAGATTGGTTAAAAACCCTAATTAGACAAGAATAAGCCTAGGGAGGACGAAAATGACCTAATTGATCATCCAATGACACAAACACACCTATTGGATGCACAAGATTGGTTAAAAACCCTAATTGGACAAGAATATGCCTAGGGAGGACGAAAATGACCTAAATGTTAATCCAATAACACAAATGAACTTATCGAATGCACAAGATTGGTTAAAAACCCTAATTGGACAAGAATAAGCCTAGGGAGGACGAAAATGACCTAATTGATCATCCAATGACACAAACACACCTATTGGATGCACAAGATTGGTTAAAAACCCTAATTGGACAAGAATATGCCTAGGGAGGACGAAAATGACCTAATTGATCATCAAATGACACAAACACACCTATTGGATGCACAAGATCGGTTAAAAACCCTAATTGGACAAGAATAAGCCTAGGGAGGACGAAAATGACCTAATTGATCATCCAATGACACAAACACACCTATTGGATGCACAAGATTGGTTAAAAACCCTAATTGGACAAGAATATGCCTAGGGAGGACGAAAATGACCTAAATGTTAATCCAATGACACAACTCAACTTATTGGAAGCACAAGATTGGTTAAAAATCCTAATTGGATAAGAATAAGCCTAGGGAGGACCAAAATGACCTAATTGATCATCCAATGACACAAACACACCTATTGGATGCACAAGATTGGTTAAAAACCCTAATTGGACAAGAATATGCCTAGGGAGGACGAAAATGACCTAATTGATCATCCAATCACACAAACAAACCTATTGGATGAACAAGATTGGTTAAAAGTCCTAATTGGACAAGAATAAGCCTAGGGAGGACGAAAATGACCTAATTGATCATCCAATGACACAAACACACCTATTGGATGCACAAGATTGGTTAAAAACCCTAATTGGACAAGAATATGCCTAGGGAGGACGAAAATGACCTAATTGATCATCCAATGACACAAACACACCTATTGGACGCACAAGATTGGTTAGAAACCCTAATTGGACAAGAATATGCCTAGGGAGGACGAAAATGATCTAAATATTAATTCAGTGACACAAACAAACTCATTGGATGCACAAGATTGGTTAAAAACCCTAATTGGACATTAATAAGCCTAGGGAGGACGAGAATGACCTAATTGATCATCCAATGACACAAATACACCTATTGGAAGCACAAGATTGGTTAAAAACCCTAATTGGACAAGAATAAGCCTAGGGAGGACGAAAATGACCTAATTGATCATCCAATGACACAAACACACCTATTGGATGCACAAGATTGGTTAAAAACCCTAATTGGACAAGAATATGCCTAGGGAGGACGAAAATGACCTAATTGATCATCCAGTGAAACAAACACACCTATTGGATGCACAAGATTGGTTAAGAACCCTAATTGGACAAGAATATGCCTAGGGAGGACGAAAATGATCTAAATATTAATTCAGTGACACAAACAAACTCATTGGATGCACAAAATTGGTTAAAAACCCTAATTGGACATTAATAAGCCTAGGGAGGACGAGAATGACCTAATTGATCATCCAATGACACAAATACACCTATTGGAAGCACAAGATTGGTTAAAAACCCTAATTGGACAAGAATAAGCCTAGGGAGGACGAAAATGACCTAATTGATCATCCAATGACACAAACACACCTATTGGATGCACAAGATTGGTTAAAAACCCTAATTGGACAAGAATATGCCTAGGGAGGACGAAAATGACCTAATTGATCATCCAATGACACAAACACACCAATCGGATGCACAAGATTGGTTAAAAACCCTAATTGGACAAGAATAAGCCTAGGGAGGACGAAAATGACCTAAATGTTAATCCAATGACACAAATGAACTTATTGGATGCACAAGATTGGTTAAAAACCCTAATTGGACAAGAAAAAGCCTAGGGAGGATGAAAATGACCTAATTGATCATCCAATGACACAAACACGCATATTGGATGTACAAGATTGGTTAAAAACCCTAATTGGACAAGAATATGCCTAGAGAGGACGAAAATGACCTAATTGATCATCCAATGACACAAACACACCTATTGGATGCACAAGATCGGTTAAAAACCCTAATTGGACAAGAATAAGCCTAGGGAGGACGAAAATGACCTAATTGATCATCCAATGACACAAACACACCTATTGGATGCACAAGATTGGTTAAAAACCCTAATTGGACAAGAATATGCCTAGGGAGGACGAAAATGACCTTATTGATCATCCAATAACACAAACACACCTATTGGATGCACAAGATTGGTTAAAAACCCTAATTGGACAAGAATAAGCCTAGGGAGGACGAAAATGACCTAATTGATCATCCAATGACACAAACACACCTATTGGATGCACAAGATTGGTTAAAAACCCTAATTGGACAAGAATATGCCTAGGGAGGACGAAAATGACCTAATTGATCATCCAATGACACAAACACACCTATTGGATGCACAAGATTGGTTAAAAACCCTAATTGGACAAGAATAAGCCTAGGGAGGACAAAAATGACCAAAATGTTAATCAAATGACACAACTCAACTTATTGGATGCACAAGATTGGTTAAAAACCCTAATTGGACAAGAATAAGCATAGGGAGGACGAAAATGACCTAATTGATCATCCAATGACACAAACACACCTATTGGATGCACAAGATTGGTTAAAAACCCTAATTGGATAAGAATATGCTTAGGGAGTACGAAAATGACCTAAATATTAATTTAATGACACAAACAAACTTATCGGATGCACAAGATTGGTTAAAAACCCTAATTGGACAAGAAAAAGCCTAGGGAGGACGAAAATGACCTAATTGATCATCCAATGACACATACACACCTATTAGATGCACAAGATTGGTTAAAAACCCTAATTGGACAAGAATAAGCCTAGGGAGGACAAAAATGACCTAAATGTTAATCCAATGACACAACTCAACTTATTGGATGCACAAGATTGGTTAAAAACCCTAATTGGACAAGAATAAGCATAGGGAGGACGAAAATGACCTAATTGATCATCCAATGACACAAACACACCTATTGGATGCACAAGATTGGTTAAAAACCCTAATTGGACAAGAATATGCTTAGGGAGGACGAAAATGACCTAAATATTAATTTAATGACACAAACAAACTTATCGGATGCACAAGATTGGTTAAAAACCCTAATTGGACAAGAAAAAGCCTAGGGAGGACGAAAATGACCTAATTGATCATCCAACGACACGTGCATCCAATAGGTGTGTTTGTGTCATTGGATGATCAATTAGGTCATTTTCGTCCTCCCTAAGCATATTCTTGTCCAATTAGGGTTTTTAACCAATCTTGTGCATCCAATAGGTGTGTTTGTGTCATTGGATGATCAATTAGGTCATTTACGTCCTCCCTAGGCATATTCTTGTCCAGTTAGGGTTTTTAACCAATCTTGTGCATCCAATAGGTGTGTTTCTGTCATTGGATGATCAATTAGGTCATTTTCGTCCTCCCTAGGCATATTCTTGTCCAATTAGGGTTTTTAACCAATCTTGTGCATCCAATAGGTGTGTTTGTGGCAATGGATGATCAATTATGTCATTTTCGTCCTCCCTAGGCTTATTCTTGTCCAATTAGGGTTTTTAACCAATCTTGTGCATCCAATAGG
>JBBPBR010001327.1:0-19609 GCA_037974775.1 Cicer pinnatifidum | reverse complement strand
ACACAAACACACCTATTGGATGCACAAGATTGGTTAAAAACCCTAATTGGACAAGTATATGCCTAGGGAGGATGAAAACAACCTAATTGATCATCCAATGACACAAACAAACTTATCGGATGCACAAGATTGGTTAAAAACCCATATTGGACAAGAATAAGCCTAGGGAGGACGAAAATGACCTAATTGATCATCCAATGACACAAACACACCTATTGGATGCACAAGATTGGTTAAAAACCCTAATTGGACAAGAATAAGCATAGGGAGGACGAAAATGTCCTAATTGGTCATCCAATGACACAAACACATCTATTAGATGCACAAGATTGGTTAAAAACCCTAATTGGACAAGAATAAGCCTAGGGAGGACGAAAATAACCTAATTGATCATCCAATGACACAAACACACCTGTTGGATGCACAAGATTGGTTAAAAACCCTAACTGGACAAGAATATGCCTAGGGAGGACGAAAATGACCTAAATGTTAATCGAATGACACAAATGAACTTATTAGATGCACAAGATTGGTTAAAAACCCTAATTGGACAAGAATAAGCATAGGGAGAACGAAAATGACTTAAATGTTAATCTAATGACACAACTCAACTTATTGGATGCACAAGATTGGTTAAAAACCCTAATTGGACAAGAATAAGCCTATGGAGGACGAAAATGACCTAATTGATCATCCAATGACACAAACACACCTATTGGATGCACAAGATTGGTTAAAAACCCTAATTGGACAAGAATAAGCCTAGGGAGGACGAAAATGACCTAATTGATCATCCAATGACACAAATACACCTATTGGATGCACAAGATTGGTTAAAAACCCTAATTGGACAAGAATAAGCCTAGGGATGACAAAAATGACCTAAATGTTAATCCAATGACACAACTCAACTTATTGGATGCACAAGATTGGTTAAAAACCCTAATTGGACAAGAATAAGCCTAGGGAGGACGAAAATGACCTAATTGATCATCCAATGACACAAACACACCTATTGGATGCACAAGATTGGTTAAAAACCCTAATTGGACAAGAATATGCCTAGGGAGGAAGAAAATGACTTAAATGTTAATCCAATGACACAAATGAACTTATTGGATGCACAAGATTGGTTAAAAACCCTAATTGGACAAGAATAAGCCTAGGGAGGACGAAAATGACCTAATTGATCATCCAATGACACAAACACACCTATTGGATGCACAAGATTGGTTAAAAACCCTAATTGGACAAGAATAAGCCTAGGGAGGACGAAAATGACTTAATTGATCATCCATTGCCGCAAACACACCTATTGGATGCACAAGATTGGTTAAAAACCCTAATTGGAAAAGAATATGCCTAGGGAGGACGAAAATGTCCTAAATATAATTCAATGACACAAACAAACTTATTGGATGCACAAGATTGGTTAAAAACCCTAATTGGACAAGAATAAGCCTAGGGAGGACGAAAATGACCTAATTGATCATCCAATGACACAAACACACCTATTGGATGCACAAGATTGGTTAAAAACCCTAATTGGACAAGAATAAGCCTAGGGAGGACGAAAATGACCTAATTGATCATCCAATGACACAAACACACCTATTGGAAGCCCAAGATTGGTGTAAAAACCCTAATTGGACAAGAATATGCCTAGGGAGGACGAAAATGACCTAAATATTAATTCAAGGACACAAACAAAGTTATTGGATGCACAAGATTGGTTAAAAACCCTAATTGGACAAGAATAAGCCTAGGGAGGACGAAAATGACCTAATTGATCATCCAATGACACAAACACACCTATTGGATGCACAAGATTGGTTAAAAACCCTAATTGGACAAGAATATGCCTAGGGAGGACCAAAATAACCTAAATATTAATTCAATGACACAAACAAACTTATTGGATGCACAAGATTGGTTAAAAACCCTAATTGGACAAGAATAAGCCTAGGGAGGACAAAAATGACCTAATTGATTATCCAATGACACAACCACACCTATTGGATGCACAAGATTGGTTAAAAACCCTAATTGGACAAGAATATGCCAAGGGAAGACGAAAATGACCTAAATGTTAATCCAATAACACAAATGAACTTATTGGATGCACAAGATTGGTTAAAAACCCTAATTGGACAAGAATATGCCTAGGGAGGACGAAAATGACCTATATGTTAATCCAATGACACAAATGAACTTATTGGATGCACAAGATTGGTTAAAAACCCTAATTGGACAAGAATATGCCTAGGGAGGACGAAAATGACCTAATTGATCATCCAATGACACAAACACACCTATTGGATGCACAAGATTGGTTAAAAACCCTAATTGGACAAGAATATGCCTAGGGAGGACGAAAATGACCTAATTGATCATCCAATGACACAAACACACCTATTGGATGCACAACATTGGTTAAAAACCCTAATTGGACAAGAATATGCCTAGGGAGGACGAAAATGACTTAAATGTTAATCCAATGACACAAATGAACTTATTAGATGTACAAGATTGGTTAAAAACCCTAATTGGACAAGAATAAGCCTAGGGAGGACGAAAATGACCTAATTGATCATCCAATGACACAAATGAACTTATTGGATGCACAAGATTGGTTAAAAACCCTAATTGGACAAGAATAAGCCTAGGGAGGACGAAAATGACCTAATTGATCATCCAATGACACAAACACACCTATTGGATGCACAAGATTGGTTAAAAAACCTAATTGGAGAAGAATATGCCTTGGGAGGACGAAAATGACCTAAATGTTAATCCAATGACACAAATGAACTTATTGGATGCACAAGATTGGTTAAAAACCCTAATTGGACAAGAATAAGCCTTGGGAGGACGAAAATGACCTAATTGATCATCCAATGACACAAACACACCTATTGGATGCACAAGACTGGTTAAAAACCGTAATTGGACAAGAATATGCCAAGGAAGGACGAAAATGACCTAATTGATCATCCAATGACACAAACACACCTATTGGATGCAAAAGATTGGTTAAAAACCCTAATTGGACAAGAATAAGCCTAGGGAGGACGAAAATGACCTAATTGATCATCCAATGACACAAACACACCTATTGGATGCACAAGATTGGTTAAAAACCCTAATTGGACAAGAATATGCCTAGGGAGGACGAAAATAACCTAAATATTAATTCAATGACACAAACAAACTTATTGGATGCACAAGATTGGTTAAAAACCCTAATTTGACAAGAATAAGCCTAGGGAGGACAAAAATGACTTAATTGATTATCCAATGACACAACCACACCTATTGGATGCACAAGATTGGTTAAAAACCCTAATTGGACAAGAATATGCCAAGGGAAGACGAAAATGACCTAAATGTTAATCCAATAACACAAATGAACTTATTGGATGCACAAGATTGGTTAAAAACCCTAATTGGACAAGAATAAGCCTAGGGAGGACGAAAATAACCTAATTGATCATCCAATGACACAAACACACCTATTGGATGCACAAGATTGGTTAAAAACCCTAGTTGGACAAGAATAAGCCTGGGGAGGACGAAAATGACCTAATTGATCATCCAATGACACAAACACACCTATTGGATGCACAAGATTGGTTAAAAACCCTAATTGGACAAGAATAAGCCTAGGGAGGACGAAAATAACCTAATTGATCATCCAATGACACAAACACACCTATTGGATGCACAAGATTGGTTAAAAACCCTAGTTGGACAAGAATATGCATAGGGAGGACAAAAATGACCTAATTGATCATCCAATGACACAAACACACCTATTGGATGCACAAGATTGGTTAAAAACCCTAATTGGACAAGAATAAGCCTAGGGAGGACGAAAATAACCTAATTGATCATCCAATGACACATACACACCTATTGGATCCACAAGATTGGTTAAAAACCCTAATTGGACAAGAATAAGCCTAGGGAGGACGAAAATGACCTAATTGATCATCCAATGACACAAACACACCTATTGGATGCACAAGATTGGTTAAAAACCCTTATTGGACAAGAATAAGCCTAGGGAGGACGAAAATGACCTAATTGATCAGCCAATGACACAAACACACCTATTGGATGCACAAGATTGGTTAAACCCCCTAATTGGACAAGAATAAGCCTAGGGAGGACGAAAATGACCTAATTGATCATCCAATGACACAAACACACCTATTGGATGCACAAGATTGGTTAAAAACCCTAATTGGACAAGAATAAGCCTAGGGAGGACGAAAATGACCTAATTGATCATCCAATGACACAAACACACCTATTGGATGCACAAGATTGGTTAAAAACCCTAATTGGACAAGAATAAGCCTAGGGAGGACGAAAATGACCTGAATGTTAATCCAATGACACAAATCAACTTATTGGATGCACAAGATTGGTTAAAAACCCTAATTGGGCAAGAATAAGCCTAGGGAGGACGAAAATGACCTAAATGTTAATCCAATGACACAAATGAACTTATTGGATGCACAAGATTGGTTAAAAACCCTAATTGGACAAGAATAAGCCTAGGGAGGACGAAAATGACCTAATTGATCATCCAATGACAGAAACACACCTATTGGATGTACAAGATTGGTTAAAAACCCTAATTGGACAAGAATAAGCCTAGGGAGGACGAAAATGACCTAATTGATCATCCAATGACACAAACACACCTATTGGATGCACAAGATTGGTTAAAAACCCTAATTGGACAAGAATATGCCTAGGGAGGACGAAAATGACCTAAATGTGAATCCAATGAAACAAATGAACTTATTGGATGCACAAGATTGGTTAAAAACCTAATTGGACAAGAATAAGCCTAGGGAGAATGAAAATGACCTAAATGTTAATCCAATGACACAACTCAACTTATTGGATGCACAAGATTGGTTAAAAACCCTAATTGGACAAGAATAAGCCTTGGGAGGACGAAAATGACCTAATTGATCATCCAATGACACAAACACACCTATTGGATGCACAAGATTGGTTAAAAACCCTAATTGGACAAGAATATGCCTAGGGAGGACGAAAATTACCTAATTGATCATACAATGACATAAACACACCTATTGGATGCACAAGATTGGTTAAAAATCCTAATTGGTCAAGAATATGCCTATGGAGGACGAATATGACCTAAATGTTAATCCAATAACACAAATGAACTTATTCGATGCACAAGATTTGTTAAAAACCCTAATTGGACAAGAATAAGCCTAGGGAGAACGAAAATGACCTAAATGTTAATCCAATGACACAACTCAACTTATTGGATGCACAAGATTGGTTAAAAACCCTAATTGGACAAGAATAAGCCTAGGGAGGACGAAAATAACCTAATTGATCATCCAATGACACAAACACACCTATTGGATGCACAAGATTGGTTAAAAACCCTAATTGGACAAGAATATGCCTAGGGAGGACAAAAATGACCTAAATGTTAATCTAATGACACAAATGAACTTATTGGATGCACAAGATTGGTTAAAAACCCTAATTGGACAAGAATAAGCCTAGGGAGGACGAAAATGACCTAATTGATCATCCAATGACACAAACACACCTATTGGATGCACAAGATTGGTTAAAAACCCTAATTGGACAAGAATATGCCTAGGGAGGACGAAAATGACCTAATTGGTCATCCAATGACACAAACACACCTATTGGATGCACAAGATTGGTTAAAAACCCTAATTGGACAAGAATATGCCTAGGCAGGACGAAAATGACCTAAATGTTAATCCAATGACACAAAAGAACTTATTGGATGCACAAGATTGGTTAAAAACCCTAATTGGACAAGAATAAGCCTACGGAGGACGAAAATGACCTAATTGATCATCCAATGACACAAACACACCTATTGGATGCACAAGATTGGTTAAAAACCCTAATTGGACAAGAATATGCCTAGGGATGACGAAAATGACCTAATTGATCATCCAATGACACAAACACACCTATTGGATGCACAAGATTGGTTAAAAGCCCTAATTGGACAAAAATATGCCTAGGGAGGATGAAAATGACCTAAATGTTAATCCAATGACACAACTCAACTTATTGGATGCACAAGATTGGTTAAAAACCCTAATTGGACAAGAATAAGCCTAGGGAGGACGAAAATGACCTAATTGATCATCCAATGACACAAACACACCTATTGGATGCACAAGATTGGTTAAAAACCCTAATTGGACAAGAATATGCCTAGGGAGGACGAAAATGACCTAATTGATCATCCAATGACACAAATGACCTTATTGGATGAACAAGATTTGTAAAAAACCCTAATTAGACAAGAATAATCCTAGGGATGACGAAAATGACCTAAATGTTAATCCAATGACACAACACACCTATTGGATGCACAAGATTGGTTAAAAACCCTAATTGGACAAGAATATGCCTAGGGAGGACGAAAATGACCTAATTGATCATCCAATGACACAAACACACCTATTGGATGCACAAGATTGGTTAAAAACCAAAATTGGACAAGAATAAGCCTAGGGAGGACGAAAATGACCTAATTGATCATCCATTGCCACAAACACAGCTATTGGATACACAAGATTGATTAAAAACCCTAATTGGACAAGAATAAACCTAGGGATGACGAAAATGAGCTAAATGTTAATCCAATGACACAACTCAACTTATTGGATGCACAAGATTGGTTAAAAACCCTAATTGGACAAGAATAAGCCTAGGGAGGACGAAAATGACCTAATTGATCATCCAATGACACAAACACACCTATTGGATGCACAAGATTGGTTAAAAACCCTAATTGGACAAGAATATGCCTAGGGAGGACGAAAATGACCTAATTGATCATCCAATGACACAAACACACCTATTGGATGCACAAGATTGGTTAAAAACCCTAATTGGACAAGAATAAGCCTAGGGACGATGAAAACGACCTAATTGATCATCCAATGACACAAACACACCTATTGGATGCACAAGATTGGTTAAAAACCCTAATTGGACAAGAATAAGCCTAGGGAGGACGAAAATTACCTAATTGATCATCCAATGACACAAACACACTTATTGGATGCACAAGATTGGTTAAAAACCCTAATTGGACAAGAATATGCCTAGGGAGGACGAAAATGAACTAATTGGTCATCCAATGACACAAACACACCTATTGGATGCACAAGATTGGTTAAAAACCCTAATTGGACAAGAATAAGCCTAGGGAGGACGAAAATAACCTAATTGATCATCCAATGACACAAACACACCTATTGGATGCACAAGATTGGTTAAAAACCCTAATTGGACAAGAATATGACTAGGGAGGACGAAAATGACCTAAATGTTAATCCAATGACACAAATGAACTTATTGGATGCACAAGATTGGTTAAAAACCCTAATTGGACAAGAATAAGCCTAGGGAGGTCGAAAATGACCTAAATGTTAATCCAATGACACAACTCAACTTGTTCGATGCACAAGATTGGTTAAAAACCCAAATTGGACAAGAATAAGCCTATGGAGGACGAAAATGACCTAATTGATCATCCAATGACACAAACACACCTATTGGATGCACAAGATTGGTAAAAAACCCTAATTGGACAAGAATAAGCCTAGGGATGACGAAAATGACCTAAATGTTAATCCAATGACACAACTCAACTTATTGGATGCACAAGATTGGTTAAAAACCCTACTTGGACAAGAATAAGCCTAGGGAGGACGAAAATGACCTAATTGATCATCCAATGACACAAACACACCTATTTGATGCACAAGATTGGTTAAAAACCCTAATTGGACAAGAATAAGCCTAGGGAGGACGAAAATGACCTAATTGATCATCCAATGACACAAACACACCTATTGGATGCACAAGATTGGTTAAAAACCCTAATTGGACAAGAATATGCCTAGGGAGGACGAAAATGACCTAATTGATCATCCAATGACACAAACACACCTATTGGAAGCACGAGATTGGTTAAAAAACTAATCGGACAAGAATAAGCCTAGGGAGGACGAAAATGACCTAATTGATCATCCAATGACACAAACACACCTATTGGATGCACAAGATTGGTTAAAAACCCTAATTGGACAAGAATATGCCTAGGGAGGACGAAAATGACCTAATTGATCATCCAATGACACAAACACACCTATTGGATGCACAACATTGGTTAAAAACCCTAATTGGACAAGAATATGCCTAGAGAGGACGAATATGACCTAAATGTTAATCCAATAACACAAATGAACTTATTGGATGCACAAGATTGGTTAAAAACCCTAATTGGACAAGAATAAGCCTATGGAGAACGAAAATGACCTAAATGTTAATCCAATGACACAACTCAACTTATTGGATGCACAAGATTGGTTAAAAACCCTAATTGGACAAGAATAAGCCTAGGGAGGACGAAAATGACCTAATTGATCATCAAATGACACAAACACACCTATTGGATGCACAAGAATTGTTAAAAACCCTAATTGGACAAGAATATGCCTAGGGAGGACGAAAATGACCTAAATGTTAATCCAATGACACAAATGAACTTATTAGATGTACAAGATTGGTTAAAAACCCTAATTGGACAAGAATAAGCCTAGGTAGGACGAAAATGACCTAATTGATCATCCAATGACACAAACACACCTATTGGATGCACAAGATTGGTTAAAAGCCCTAATTGGACTAGAATATGCCTAGGGATGACGAAAATGACCTAATTGATCATCAAATGACACAAACACACCTATTGGATGCACAAGATTGGTTAAAAACCCTAATTGGACAAGAATATGCCTAGGGAGGACGAAAATGACCTAAATGTTAATCCAATGACACAAATGAACTTATTAGATGTACAAGATTGGTTAAAAACCCTAATTGGACAAGAATAAGCCTAGGGAGGACGAAAATGACCTAATTGATCATCCAATGACACAAACACACCTATTGGATGCACAAGATTGGTTAAAAACCCTAATTGGACAAGAATATGCCTACGGAGGACGAAAATGACCTAAATCTTAATTCAATGACACAAACAAAGTTATTGGATGCACAAGATTGGTTCAAAACCCTAATTGGACAAGAATAAGCCTAGGGAGGACGTAAATGACCTAATTGATCATCCAATGACACAAACACACCTATTGGATGCACATGATCGGTTAAAAACCCTAATTGGACAAGAATAAGCCTAGGGAGGACGAAAATGACCTAATTGATCATCCAATGACACAAACACACCTATTGGATGCACAAGATTGGTTTAAAACCCTAATTGGACAAGAATATGCCTAGGGAGGACGAAAATGACCTAATTGATCATCCAATGACACAAATGAACGTATTGGATGCACAAGATTAGTTAAAAATCCTAATTGGACAAGAATATGCCTAGGGAGGACGAAAATAACCTAATTGATCATCCAATGACACAAACACACCTATTGGATGCACAAGATTGGTTAAAACCCCTAATTGGACAAGAATAAGCCTAGGGAGGACGAAAATAACCTAATTGATCATCCAATGACACAAATGAACTTATTGGATGCACAAGATTGGTTAAAAACCCTAATTGAACAAGAATAAGCCTAGGGAGGACGAAAATGACCTAAATGTTAATCCAATGACACAACTCAACTTATTGGAAGCACTAGATTGGTTAAAAACCCTAATTGGATAAGAATAAGCATAGGGAGGACTAAAATGACCTAATTGATCATCCAATGACACAAACACACCTATTGGATGCACAAGATTGGTTAAAAACCCTAATTGGACAAGAATATGCCTAGGGAGGACGAAAATGACCTAATTGATCATCCAATGACACAAACACACCTATTGGATGCACAAGATCGGTTAAAAACCCTAATTGGACAAGAATAAGCCTAGGGAGGACGAAAATGACCTAATTGATCATCCAATGACACAAACACACCTATTGGATGTAGAAGATTGGTTAAAAACCCTAATTGGACAAGAATAAGCCTAGGGAGGACGAAAATGACCTAATTGATCATCCAATGACACAAACACACCTATTGGATGCACAAGATTGGTTAAAAACCCTAATTGGACAAGAATAAGCCTAGGGAGGACGAAAATGACCTAATTGATCATCCAATGACACAAACACACCTATTGGATGCACAAGATTGGTTAAAAACCCTAATTGGACAAGAATAAGCCTAGGGAGGACGAAAATGACCTAATTGGTCATCCATTGCCACAGACACACCTATTGGATGCACAAGATTGGTTAAAAACCCTAATTGGACAAGAATATGCCTATTGAGGACGAAAATGACTTAATTGGTCATCCAATGACACAAACACACCTATTGGATGCACAAGATTGGTTAAAAACCCTAATTGGACAAGAATATGCCTAGGGAGGATGAAAATAACCTAATTGATCATCCAATGAGACAAACACACCTATTGGATGCACAAGATTGGTTAAAAACCCTAATTGGACAAGAATATGCCTAGGGAGGACGAAAATGACCTAATTGATCATCCAATGACACAAACACACCTATTGGATGCACAAGATTGGTTAAAAACCCTAATTGGACAAGAATATGCCTAGATAGGACGAAAATGTCTTAATTGATCATCCAATGACACAAACACACCTATTGGATGCACAAGATCGGTTAAAAATCCTAATTGGACAAGAATAAGCCTAGGGAGGACGAAAATGACCTAATTGATCATCCAATGACACAAACACACCTATTGGATGCACAAGATTGGTTAAAAACCCTAATTGGACAAGAATAAGCCTAGGGAGGACGAAAATGACCTAAATGATAATTCAATGACACAAACAAACCTATTGGATGCACAAGATTGGTTAAAAACCCTAATTGGACAAGAATAAGCCTAGGGAGGACGAAAATGACCTAATTGATCATCCAATGACACAAACACACCTATTGGATGCACAAGATTGGTTAAAAACCCTAAGTGGACAAGAATAAGCCTAGGGAGGACGAAAATGACTTAAATGTTAATCCAATGACAAAACTCAACTTATTGGATGCACAAGATTGGTTAAAAACCCTAATTGGACAAGAATAAGCCTAGGGAGGACGAAAATGACCTAATTGATCATCCAATGACACAAACACACCTATTGGATGCACAAGATTGGTTAAAAACCCTAATTGGACAAGAATAAGCCTAGGGAGGACGAAAATGACCTAATTGATCATCCAATGACACAAACACACCTATTGGATGCACAAGATTGGTTAAAAACCCTAATTGGACAAGAATAAGCCTAGGGAGGACGAAAATGACCTAATTGATCATCCATTGCCACAAACACACCTATGGGATGCACAAGATTGGTTAAAAACCCTAATTGGACAAGAATATGCCTTGGGAGGACGAAAATGACCTAATTGGTCATCCAATGACACAAACACACCTATTGGATGCAAAAGATTGGTTAAAAACCCTAATTGGACAAGAATAAGCCTAGGGAGGACGAAAATGACCTAATTGATCATCCAATGACACAAACACACCTATTGGATGCACAAGATTGGTTAAAAACCCTAATTGGACAAGAATAAGCCTAGGGAGGACGAAAATGACCTAATTGATCATCCAATGACACAAACACACCTATTGGATGCACAAGATTGGTTAAAAACCCTAATTGGACAAGAATAAGCCTAGGGAGGACGAAAATGACGTAATTGATCATCCAATGACACAAACACACATATTGGACGCACAAGATTGGTTAAAAACCCTAATTGGACAAGAATAAGCCTAGGGAGGACGAAAATGACCTAATTGATCATCCAATGACACAAACACACCTATTGGATGCACAAGATTGGTTAAAAACCCTAATTGGACAAGATGATGCCTAGGGAGGACGAAAATGAACTAAATATTAATTCAATGACACAAACAAACTTATTGGATGCACAAGATTGGTTAAAAACCCTAATTGGACAAGAATAAGCCTAGGGAGGACGAAAATGAGCAAATTGATCATCCAATGACACAAACACACCTATTGGATGCACAAGATTGGTTAAAAACCCTAATTGGACAAGAATAAGCCTAGGGAGGACGAAAATGACCTAATTGATCATCCAATGACACAAACACACCTATTGGATGCACAAGATTGGTTAAAAACCCTAATTGGACAAGAATAAGCCTAGGGAGGACGAAAATGACCTAATTGATCATCCAATGACACAAACACACCTATTGGATGCACAAGATTGGTTAAAAACCCTAATTGGACAAGAATATGCCTAGGGAGGACGAATGACCTAAATGTTAATCCATTGACACAAATGAACTTATTGGATGCACAAGATTGGTTAAAAACCCTAATTGGACAAGAATAAGCCTATGGAGGACGAAAATGACCTAAATGTTAATCCAATGACACAACTCAACTTATTGGATGCACAAGATTGGTTAAAAACCCTAATTGGACAAAAATAAGCCTAGGGAGGACGAAAATGACCTAATTGATCATCCAATGACACAAACACACTTATTGGATGCACAAGATTGGTTAAAAACCCTAATTGGACAAGAATATGCCTAGGGAGGACGAAAATGAACTAATTGGTCATCCAATGACACAAACACACCTATTGGATGCACAAGATTGGTTAAAAACCCTAATTGGACAAGAATAAGCCTAGGGAGGACGAAAATAACCAAATTGATCATCCAATGACACAAACACACATATTGGATGCACAAGATTGGTTTAAAACCCTAATTGGACAAGAATATGCCTAGAGAGGACGAAAATGACCTAAATGTTATTCCAATGACACAAATGAACTTATTGGATGCACAAGATTGGTTAAAAACCCTAATTGGACAAGAATAAGTCTAGGGAGGACGAAAATGACCTAAATGTTAATCCAATGACACAACTCAACTTATTGGATGCACAAGATTGGTTAAAAACCCTAATTGGACAAGAATAAGCCTATGGAGGACGAAAATGACCTAATTGATCATCAAATGACACAAACACACCTATTGGATGCACAAGATTGGTTAAAAACCCTAATTGGACAAGAATAAGCCTAGGGAGGACGAAAATGACCTAAATGTTAATCCAATGACACAACTCAACTTATTGGATGCACAAGATTGGTTAAAAACCCTAATTGGACAAGAATAAGCCTAGGGAGGACGAAAATGACCTAATTGATCATCCAATGACACAAACACACCTATTGGATGCACAACATTGGTTAAAAACCCTAATTGGACAAGAATATGCCTAGAGAGGACGAAAATGACCTAATTGATCATCTAATGACACAAACACACCTATTGGATGCACAAGATCGGTCAAAAACCCTAATTGGACAAGAATAAGCCTAGGGAGGACGAAAATGACCTAATTGACCATCGAATGACACAAACACACCTATTGGATGCACAAGATTGGTTAAAAACCCTAATTGGACAAGAATATGCCTAGGGAGGACGAAAATGACATAATAAATCATCCAATGACACAAATGAACTTATTGAATGCACAAGATTAGTTATAAACCCTAATTGGACAAGAATAAGCCTAGGGAGGACGAAAATAATCTAATTGATCATCCAATGACACAAACACACCTATTGGATGCACAAGATTGGTCTAAAACTCTAACTGGACAAGAATATGCCTAAGGAGGACGAAAATGACCTAAATGTTAATCCAATGACACCAATGAACTTATTGGATGCACAAGATTGGTTAAAAACTCTAATTGGACAAGAATAAGCCTAAGGAGGACGAAAATGACCTAAATGTTAATCCAATGACACAACTCAACTTATTGGATGCACAAGATTGGTTAAAAACCCTAATTGGACAAGAATAAGCCTAGGGAGGACGAAAATGACCTAATTGATCATCCAATGACACAAACACACTTATTGGATGCACAAGATTGGTTAAAAACCATAAATGGACAAGAATATGCCTAGGGAGGACGAAAATGACCTAATTGGTCATCCAATGACACAAACACACCTATTGGATGCACAAGATTGGTTAAAAACCCTAATTGGATAAGAATAAGCCTAGGGAGGACGAAAATAACCTAATTGATCATCCAATGACACAAACACACCTATTGGATGCACAAGATTGGTTAAAAACCCTAATTGGACAAGAATAAGCATAGGGAGGACGAAAATGACCTAATTGATCATCCAATGACACAAACATACCTATTGGATGCACAAGATTGGTTAAAAACCCTAATTGGACAAGAATCAGCCTAGGGAGGACGAAAAGGACCTAAATGTTAATCCAATGACACAACTCAACTTATTGGATGCACAAGATTGGTTAAAAACCCTAATTGGACAAGAATAAGCCTAGGGAGGACGAAAATGACCTAATTGATCATCCAATGACACAAACACACCTATTGGATGCACAAGATTGGTTAAAAACCCTAATTGGACAAGAATATGCCTAGGGAGGACGAAAATGACCTAATTGATCATCTAATGACACAAACACACCTATTGGATGCACAAGATTGGTTAAAAAACCTAATTGGACAAGAATATGCCTTTGGAGGACGAAAATGACCTAAATATTAATTCAATTACACAAACAAAGTTATTGGATGCACAAGATTGGTTAAAAACCCTAATTGGACAAGAATAAGCCTAGGGAGGACGTAAATGACCTAATTGATCATCCAATGACACAAACACACCTATTGGATGCACAAGATTGGTTAAAAACTATAATTGGACAAGAATAAGCCTAGGGAGGACGAAAATGACCTAAATGTTAATCCAATGACACAACTCAACTTATTGGATGCACAAGATTGGTTAAAAACCCTAATTGGACAAGAATAAGCCTAGGGAGGACGAAAATGACCTAAATGTTAATCCAATGACACAACTCAACTTATTGGATGCACAAGATTGGTTAAAAACCCTAATTGGACAAGAATAAGCCCAGGGGGGACGAAAATGACCTAAATGTTAATCCAATGACACAACTCAACTTATTGGATGCACAAGATTGGTTAAAAACCCTAATTGGACAAGAATAAGCATAGGGAGGACGAAAATGACCTATTTGATCATCCAATGACACAAACACACCTATTGGATGCACAAGATTGGTTAAAAACCCTAATTGGACAAGCATATGCCTAGGGAGGACGAAAATGACCTAAATGTTAATCCAATGACACAACTCAACTTATTGGATGCACAAGATTGGTTAAAAACCCTAATTGGACAAGAATAAGCCTAGGGAGGACGAAAATGACCTAATTGATCATCCAATGACACAAACGTACCTATTGGATGCACAAGATTGGTTAAAAACCCTAATTGGACAAGAATAAGCCTAGGGAGGACGAAAATGACCTAATTGATCATCCAATGACACAAACACACCTATTGGATGCACAAGATTGGTTAAAAACCCTAATTGGACAAGAATAAGCTTATGGAGTACGAAAATGACCTAATTGATCATCCAATGACACAAACACACCTATTGGATGCACAAGATTGGTTTAAAACCCTAGTTGGACAAGAATATGCCTAGTAAGGACGAAAATGACCTAATTGATCATCCAATGACACAAATGAACTTATTGGATGCACAAGATTGGTTAAAAACCCTAATTGGACAAGAATAAGCCTAGGGAGGACGAAAATGACCTAATTGATCATCCAATGACACAAACACACCTATTGGATGCACAAGATTGGTTAAAAACCCTAATTGGACAAGAATAAGCCTAGGGAGGACGAAAATGACCTAATTGATCATCCAATGACACAAACACACCTATTGGATGCACAAGATTTGTTTAAAACCCTAGTTGGACAAGATTATGCCTAGGAAGGACGAAAATGACCTAATTGATCATCCAATGACACAAATGAACTTATTGGATGCACAAGATTGGTTAAAAACCCTAATTGGACAAGAATAAGCCTAGGGAGGACGAAAATGACCTAATTGATCATCCAATGACACAAACACACCTATTGGATGCACAAGATTGGTTAAAAACCCTAATTGGACAAGAATAAGCCTAGGGAGGACGAAAATGACCTAATTGATCATCCAATGACACAAACACACCTATTAGATGCACAAGATTGGTTAAAAACCCTAATTGGACAAGAATATGCCTAGGGATGACGAAAATGACCTAAATATTAATTCAATGACACAAACAAAGTTATTGGATGCACAAGATTGGTTAAAATCCTAATTGGACAAGAATAAGCCTAGGGAGGACGTAAATGACCTAATTGATCATCCAATGACACAAACACACCTATTGGATGCACAAGATTGGTTAAAAACCCTAATTGGACAAGAATATGCCTAGGGAGGACGAAAATGACCTAATTGATCATCCAATGACACAAACACACCTATTGGATGCACAAGATTGGTTAAAAACCCTAATTGGACAAGAATAAGCCTAGGGAGGACGAAAACGACCTAATTGATCATCTATTGCCACAAACACACCTATTGGATGCACAAGATTGGTTAAACACCTATTGGTTGCACAAGATTGGTTAAAAACCCTAATTGGACAAGAATAAGCCTAGGGAGGACGAAAATAATCTAATTGATCATCCAATGACACATACACACCTATTGGATACACAAGATTGGTTAAAAACCCTAATTGGCCAAGAATATGCCTACGGAGGACGAAAATGACCTAAATGTTAATCCAATGACACAAATGAACTTATTGGATGCACAAGATTGGTTAGAAACCCTAATTGGACAAGAATAAGCCTAGGGAGGACGAAAATGACCTAATTGATCATCCAATGACACAAACACACCTATTGGATGCACAAGATTGGTTAAAAACCCTAATTGGACAAGAATAAGCCTAGGGAGGACGAAAATGACCTAAATGTTAATCCAATGACACAACTCAACTTATTGGATGCACAAGATTGGTTAAAAACCCTAATTGGACAAGAATAAGCCTAGGGAGGACGAAAATAACCTAATTGATCACCCAATGACACAAACACATCTATTGGATGCACAAGATTCGTTAAAAACCCTAATTGGACAAGAATATGTCTAGGGAGGACGAAAATGACCTAATTGATCATCCAATGACACAAACACACCTATTGGATAAACAAGATTGGTTAAAAAACCTAATTGGACAAGAATATGCCTAGGGAGGACGAAAATGACCTAATTGATCATCCAATGACACAAACACACCTATTGGATGGACAAGATTGGTTAAAAACCCTAATTGGACAAGAATAAGCCTAGGGAGGACGAAAATGACCTAATTGATCATCCAATGACACAAACACACCTATTGGATGCACAAGATTGGTTAAAAACCCTAATTGGACAAGAATAAGCCTAGGGAGGACGAAAATGACCTAAATGTTAATCCAATGACACAACTCAACTTATTGGATGCACAAGATTGGTTAAAAACCCTAATTGGACAAGAATAAGCCTATGGAGGACGAAAATGACCTAATTGATCATCAAATGACACAAACACACCTATTGGATGCACAAGATTGGTTAAAAACCCTAATTGAACAAGAATAAGCCTAGGGAGGACGAAAATGACCTAAATGTTAATCCAATGACACAACTCAACTTATTGGACGCACAAGATTGGTTAAAAACCCTAATTGGACAAGAATAAGCCTAGGGAGGACGAAAATGACCTAATTGATCATCCAATGACACAAACACACCTATTGGATGCACAAGATCGGTTAAAAACCCTAGTTGGACAAGAATATGCCTAGGAAGGACGAAAATGACCTAATTTATCATCCAATGACACAAATGAACTTATTGGATGCACAAGATTGGTTAAAAACCCTAATTGGACAAGAATAAGCCTAGGGAGGACGAAAATGACCTAATTGATCATCCAATGACACAAACACACCTATTGGATGCACAAGATTGGTTAAAAACCCTAATTGGACAAGAATAAGCCTAGGGAGGACGAAAATGACCTAATTGATCTTCCAATAACACTAACACACCTATTGGATGCACAAGATTGGTTAAAAACCCTAATTGGACAAGAATAAGCCTAGGGAGGACGAAAATGACCTAATTGATCATCCAATGACACAAACACACCTATTGGATGCACAAGATTGGTTAAAAACCCCAATTGGACAAGAATAAGCCTATGGAGGACGAAAATGACCTAATTGATCATCCAATAACACAAACACACCTATTGGATGCACAAGATTGGTTAAAAACCCTAATTGGACAAGAATAAGCCTATGGAGGACGAAAATGACCTAATTGATCATCCAATGACACAAACACACCTATTGGATGCACAAGATTGGTTAAAAACCCTAATTGGACAAGAATAAGCCTAGGGAGGACGAAAATGACCTAAATGTTAATCCAATGACACAACTCAACTTATTGGATGCACAAGATTGGTTAAAAACCCTAATTGGACAAGAATAAGCCTAGGGAGGACGAAAATGACCTAATTGATCATCCAATGACACAAACACACCTATTGGATGCACAACATTGGTTAAAAACCCTAATTGGACAAGAATATGCCTAGAGAGGACGAAAATGACCTAATTGATCATCTAATGACACAAACACACCTATTGGATGCACAAGATCGGTCAAAAACCCTAATTGGACAAGAATAAGCCTAGGGAGGACGAAAATGACCTAATTGACCATCGAATGACACAAACACACCTATTGGATGCACAAGATTGGTTAAAAACCCTAATTGGACAAGAATATGCCTAGGGAGGACGAAAATGACATAATAAATCATCCAATGACACAAATGAACTTATTGAATGCACAAGATTAGTTATAAACCCTAATTGGACAAGAATAAGCCTAGGGAGGACGAAAATAATCTAATTGATCATCCAATGACACAAACACACCTATTGGATGCACAAGATTGGTCTAAAACTCTAACTGGACAAGAATATGCCTAAGGAGGACGAAAATGACCTAAATGTTAATCCAATGACACCAATGAACTTATTGGATGCACAAGATTGGTTAAAAACTCTAATTGGACAAGAATAAGCCTAGGGAGGACGAAAATGGCCTAAATGTTAATCCAATGACACAACTCAACTTATTGGATGCACAAGATTGGTTAAAAACCCTAATTGGACAAGAATAAGCCTAGGGAGGACGAAAATGACCTAATTGATCATCCAATGACACAAACACACTTATTGGATGCACAAGATTGGTTAAAAACCATAAATGGACAAGAATATGCCTAGGGAGGACGAAAATGACCTAATTGGTCATCCAATGACACAAACACACCTATTGGATGCACAAGATTGGTTAAAAACCCTAATTGGACAAGAATAAGCCTAGGGAGGACGAAAATAACCTAATTGATCATCCAATGACACAAACACACCTATTGGATGCACAAGATTGGTTAAAAACCCTAATTGGACAAGAATATGCCTAGGGAGGACGAAAATGACCTAA
>JBBPBR010001326.1:0-29980 GCA_037974775.1 Cicer pinnatifidum | reverse complement strand
TTTTCGTCCTCCCTAGGCTTATTCTTGTCCAATTAGGGTTTTTAACCAATCTTGTGCATCCAATAAGTTTGTTTGTGTCATTGAATTAATATTTAGGTCTTTTTCGTCCTCCTTAGGCATATTCTTGCCCAATTAGGGTTTTTAACCAATCTTGTGCTTCTAATAGGTGTTTTTGTGTCATTGGATGATCAATTAGGTCATTTTCCTCCTCCCTAGGCTTATTCTTGTCCAATTAGGGTTTTTAACCACTCTTGTGCATCCAATAGGTGTGTTTATGTCATTGGATGATCAATTAGGTCATTTTCGTCCTCCCTAGGCTTATTCTTACCCAATTAGGGTTTTTAACCAATCTTGTGCATCCAATAAGTTGAGTTGTGTCATTGGATTAACATTTAGGTCATTTTCGTCCTCCCTAGGCTTATTCTTGTCCAATTAAGGTTTTTAACCAATCTTGTGCATCCAATAAGTTTGATTGTGTCATTGGATGATCAATTAGGTCATTTTCGTCCTCCCTAGGCTTATTCTTGTCCAATTAGGGTTTTTAACCAATCTTGTGCATCCAATAAGTTCATTTGTGTCATTGGATTAACATTTAGGTCATTTTTGTCCTCCCTAGGCATATTCTTGTCCAATTAAGGTTTTTAACCAGTCTTGTGCATCCAAAAGGTGTGTTTGTGTCTTTGGATGATCAATTAGGTCATTTTCGTCCTCCCTAGGCTTATTCTTGTCCAATTAGGGTTTTTAACCAATCTTGTGCATCCAATAGGTGTGTTTGTGTCTTTGGATGATCAATTAGGTCATTTTCGTCCTCCCTAGGCTTATTCTTGTCCAATTATGGTTTTTAACCAATCTTGTGCATCCAATAGGTGTGTTTGAGTCATTGAATTAACATTTAGGTCAGTTTCGTCCTCCCTAGGCGTATTCTTGTCCAATTAGGGTTTTTAACCAATCTTGTGCATCCAATAAGTTTGTTTGTGTCATTGAATTAATATTTAGGTCATTTTCGTCCTCCCTATGCATATTCTTGTCCAATTAGGGTTTTAACCCATCTTGTGCATCCAATAGGTGTGTTTGTGTCATTGGATGATCAATTAGGTCATTTTCGTCCTCCCTAGGCTTATTCTTGTCCAATTAGGGTTTTTAACCAATCTTGTGCATCCAATAGGTGTGTTTGTGTCATTGGATGATCAATTAGGTCATTTTCGTCCTCCCTAGGCTTATTCTTGTCCAATTAGGGTTTTTAACCAATCTTGTGCATCCAATAGGTGTGTTTGTGTCATTGGATGATCAATTAGGTCATTTTTGTCCTCCCTAGGCTTATTCTTGTCCAATTAGGGTTTTTAACCAATCTTGTGCATCAAATAAGTTCATTTGTGTCATTGGATGATCAATTAGGTCATTTTCGTCCTCCTTAGGCATATTCTTGTCCAACTAGGGTTTTTAACCAATCTTGTGCATCCAATAGGTGTGTTTGTGTCATTGGATGATCAATTAGGTCATTTTCGTCCTCCCTAGGCTTATTCTTGTCCAATTAGGGTTTTTAACCAATCTTGTGCATCCAATAGGTGTGTTTGTGTCATTGGATGATCAATTAGGTCATTTTCGTCCTCCCTAGGCTTATTCTTGCCCAATTAGGGTTTTTAACCAATCTTGTGCATCCAATAAGTTGAGTTGTGTCATTGGATTAGCATTTAGGTCATTTTCGTCCTCCCTAGGCTTATTCTTGTCCAATTAGGATTTTTAACCAATCTTGTGCATCCCATAAGTTCATTTGTGTCATTGGATTAACATTTATGTCATTTTCGTCCTCACTAGGCATATTCTTGTCCAATTAGGGTTTTTAACCAATCTTGTGCATCCAATAGGTGTGTTTGTGTCATTGGAAGATCGATTAGGTCATTTTCGTCCTCCCTAGGCTTATTCTTGTCCAATTAGGGTTTTTAACCAATCTTGTGCATCCAATAGGTGTGTTTGTGTCATTGGATGATCAATTAGGTCATTTTCGTCCTCCCTAGGCTTATTCTTGCCCAATTAGGGTTTTTAACCAATCTTGTGCATCCAATAAGTTGAGTTGTGTCATTGGATTAGCATTTAGGTCATTTTCGTCCTCCCTAGGCTTATTCTTGTCCAATTAGGGTTTTTAACCAATCTTGTGCATCCAATAAGTTCATTTGTGTCATTGGATTAACATTTAGGTCATTTTCGTCCTCCCTAGGCATATTCTTGTCCAATTAGGGTTTTTAACCAATCTTGTGCGTCCAATAGGTGTGTTTGTGTCATTGGATGATCAATTAGTTTATTTTCTTCCTCCCTAGACTTATTCGTGTCCAATTAGGGTTTTTAACTAATCTTGTGCATCCAATAAGTTCATTTGTGTCATTGGATGATCAATTAGGTCATTTTCGTCCTCCCTAGGCTTATTCTTGTCCAATTAGGGTTTTTAACCAATCTTGTGCATCCAATAAGTTCATTTGTGTCATTGGATTAACATTTAGGTCATTTTCGTCCTCCCTAGGCATATTCTTGTCCAATTAGGGTTTTTAACCAATCTTGTGCATCCAAATGGTATGTTTGTGTCATTGGATGATCAATTAGGTCATTTTCGTCCTCCCTAGGCTTATTCTTGTCCAATTAGGGTTTTTAACCAATCTTGTGCATCCAATAGGTGTGTTTGTGTCATTGGATGATCAATTTGGTCATTTTCGTCCTTCCTAGGCATATTCTTGTCCAATTAGGGTTTTTAACCAATCTTGTGCATCCAATAGGTGTGTTTGTGTCATTGGATGATCAATTAGGTCATTTCCGTCCTCCCTATGCTTATTCTTGTCCAATTAGGGTTTTTAACCAATCTTGTGCATCCAATAAGTTTGTTTGTGTCATTGAATTAATATTTAGGTCTTTTTCGTCCTCCTTAGGCATATTCTTGCCCAATTAGGGTTTTTAACCAATCTTGTGCATCCAATAGGTGTGTTTGTGTCATTGGATGATCAATTAGGTCATTTTCGTCCTCCCTAGGCTTATTCTTCTCCAATTAGGGTTTTTAACCAATCTTGTGCATCCAATAGGTGAGTTTGTGTCATCGGATTAACATTTAGGTCTTTTTCTTCCTCCCTAGGCTTATTCTTTTCCAATTAGGGTTTTTAACCAATCTTGTGCATCCAATAAGTTTGTTTGTGTCATTGAATTAATATTTAGATCTTTTTCGTCCTCCTTAGGCATATTCTTGCCCAATTAGGGTTTTTAACCAATCTTGTGCATCCAATAGGTGTGTTTGTGTCATTGGATGATCAATTAGGTCATTTTCGTCCTCCCTAGGCTTATTCTTGTCCAATTAGGGTTTTTAACCAATCTTGTGCATCCAATAGGTGTGTTTGTCATTGGATTAACATTTAGGTCATTTTCGTCCTCCCTAGGCATATTCTTGTCCAATTAGAGTTTTAGACCAATCTTGTGCATCCAATAGGTGTGTTTGTGTCATTGGATGATCAATTAGGTCATTTTCGTCCTCCCTAGGCTTATTCTTGTCCAATTAGGGTTTTTAACCAATCTTGTGCATCCAATAAGTTCATTTGTGTCATTGGATGATCAATTAGGTCATTTTTGTCCTCCCAAGGCTTATTCTTGTCCAATTAGGGTTTTTAACCAATCTTGTGCTTCCAATAGGTGTGTTTGTGTCATTGGATGATCAATTAGGTCATTTTCGTCCTCCCTAAGCTTATTCTTGTCCAATTAGGGTTTTTAACCAATCTTGTGCATCCAATAAGTTTGTTTATGTCATTGAATTAATATTTAGGTCATTTTCGTCCTCCCTAGGCATATTCTTGTCCAATTAGGGTTTTTAAACAATCTTGTGCATCCAATAGGTGTCTTTGTGTCATTGGATGATCAATTAGGTTATTTTCGTCCTCCCTTGGCTTATTCTTGTCCAATTAGGGTTTTTAACCAATCTTGTGCATCCAATAGGTCTGTTTGTGTCATTGGATGATCAATTAGGTCATTTTCGTCCTTCCTAGGCATATTCTTGTCCAATTAGGGTTTTTAACCATTCTTGTGCATCCAATAGGTGTGTTTGTGTCATTGCATGATCAATTAGGTCATTTTCGTCCTCCCAAGGCTTATTCTTTTCCAATTAGGGTTTTTAACCAATCTTGTGCATCCAATAAGTTCATTTGTGTCATTGGATTAACATTTAGGTCATTTTCGTCCTCCCTAGGCATATTCTTGTCCAATTAGGGTTTTTAACCAATCTAGTGCATCCAATAGGTGTGTTTGTGTCATTGGATGATCAATTAGGTTATTTTCGTCCTCCCTAGACTTATTCTTGTCCAATTAGGGTTTTTAACCAATCTTGTGCATCCAATAAGTTGAGTTGTGTCATTGGATTAACATTTAGGTCATTTTCGTCCTCCCTAGGCTTATTCTTGTCCAATTAGGGTTTTTAACCAATCTTGTTTATCCAATAAGTTCATTTGTGTCATTGTATTAACATTTAGGTCATTTTCGTCCTCCCTAGGCATATTCTTGTCCAATTAGGGTTTTTAACCAATCTTGTGCATCCAATAGGTGTGTTTGTGTCATTGGATGATCAATTAGGTTATTTTCGTCCTCCCTAGGCTTATTCTTGTCCAATTAGGGTTTTTAACCAATCTTGTGCATCCAATAGGTGTGTTTGTGTCATTCGATGACCAAATAGGTCATTTTCGTCCTCCCTAGGCATATTCTTGTCCAATTAGGGTTTTTAACCAATCTTGTGCATCCATTAGGTGTGTTTGTGGCAATGGATGATCAATTAGGTCATTTTCGTCATCCCTAGGCTTATTCTAGTCAAATTAGGGTTTTTAACCAATCTTGTGCATCCAATAGGTGTGTTTGTGTCATTGGATGATCAATTAGGTCATTTTCGTCCTCCCTAGGCTTATTCTTGTCCAATTAGGGTTTTTAACCAATCTTGTGCATCCAATAGGTGTGTTTGTGTCATTGGATGATCAATTAGGTCATTTTCGTCCTCCATAGGCTTATTCTTGTCCAATTATGGTTTTTAACCAATCTTGTGCATCCAATAAGTTGAGTTGTGTCATTGGATTAACATTTAGGTTATTTTCGTCCTCCCTAGGCATATTCTTGTCCAATTAGGGTTTTTAACCAATCTTGTGCATCCAATAGGTGTGTTTGTGTCATTGGATGATCAATTAGGTTATTTTCGTCCTCCCTAGGTTTATTCTTCTCCAATTAGGGTTTTTAACCAATCTGGTGCATCCAATAGGTGTGTTTGTGTCATTGGATGACCAATTAGGTCATTTTCGTCCTCCCTAGGCATATTCTTGTCCAATTAGGGTTTTTAACCAATCTTGTGCATCCATTAGGTGTGTTTGTGGCAATGGATGATCAATCAGGTCATTTTCGTCCTCCCTAGGCTTATTCTTGTCCAATTAGGGTTTTTAACCAATCTTGTGCATTCAATAGGTGTGTTTGTGTCATTGGATGATCAATTAGGTTATTTTCGTCCTCCCTAGGCCTAGTCTTGTCCAATTAGGGTTTTTAACCAATCTTGTGCATCCAATAAGTTCATTTGTGTCATTGGATTAACATTTAGGTCATTTTCGTCCTCCCTAGGCATATTCTTGTCCAATTAGGGTTTTTAACCAATCTTGTGCATCCAATAGGTGTGTTTGTGTCATTGGATGATCAATTAGGTCATTTTCGTCCTCCCTAGGCTTATTCTTGTCCAATTAGGGTTTTTAACCAATCTTGTGCATCCAATAGGTGTGTTTGTGTCATTGGATGATCAATTAGGTCATTTTCGTCCTCCCTAGGCTTATTCTTGTCCAATTAGGGTTTTTAACCAATCTTGTGCTTCCAATAAGTTGAGTAGTGTCATTGGATTAACATTTAGGTCATTTTTGTCCTCCCTTGGTTTATTCTTGTCCAATTAGGGTTTTTAACCAATCTTGTGCATCCAATAAGTTTGTTTGTGTCATTGGATTATCAATTAGGTCATTTTCGTCCTCCCTAGGCTTATTTTTGTCCAATTAGGGTTTTTAACCAATCTTGTGCATCCAATAAGTTTGTTTGTGTCATTGAATTAATATTTAGGTCATTTTCGTCCTCCCTAGGCATATTCTTGTCCAATTAGGGTTTTTAACCAATCTTGTGCATCCAATAGGCGTGTTTGTGTCATTGGATGATCAATTAGGTCATTTTTGTCCTCCCTAGGCTTATTCTTGTCCAATTAGGGTTTTTAACCAATCTTGTGCATCCAATAGGTGTGTTTGTGTCATTGGATGATCAATTAGGTCATTTTGGTCCTCCCTAGGCTTATTCTTGTCCAATTAGGATTTTTAACCAATCTTGTGCATCCAATAGGTGTGTTTGTGTCATTGGATGATCAATTAGGTCATTTTCGTCCTCCCTAGGCTTATTCTTGTCCAATTAGGGTTTTTAACCAATCTTGTACATCTAATAAGTTCATTTGTGTCATTGGAATAACATTTAGGTCATTTTCGTCCTCCCTAGGCATATTCTTGTCCAATTAGGGTTTTTAACCAATCTTGTGCATCCAATAGGTGTGTTTGTGTCATTGGATGATCAATTAGGTTATTTTCGTCCTCCCTAGGCTTATTCTTGTCGAATTAGGGTTTTTAACCAATCTTGTGCATCCAATACGTTCATTTGTGTCATTGGATTAACATTTAGGTCATTTTCGTCCTCCCTAGGCATTATCTTGTCCAATTAGAGTTTTAGACCAATCTTGTGCATCCAATAGGTGTGTTTGTGTCATTGGATGATCAATTAGGTTATTTTCGTCCTCCCTAGGCTTATTCTTGTCCAATTAGGGTTTTTAACTAATCTTGTGCATCAAATAAGTTCATTTGTGTCATTGGATGATCAATTAGGTCATTTTCGTCCTCCCTAGGCATATTCTTGTCCAATTATGGTTTTTAACCAATCTTGTGCATCCAATAGGTGTGTTTGTGTCATTGGATGATCAATTAGGTCATTTTCGTCCTCCCTAGGCTTATTCTTGTCCAATTAGGGTTTTTAACCAATCTTGTGCATCCAATAGGTGTGTTTGTGTCATTGGATGATCAATTAGGTCATTTTCGTCCTCCCTAGGCTTATTCTTGTCCAATTAGGGTTTTTAACCAATCTTGTGCATCCGATAAGTTTGTTTGTGTCATTGAATTAATATTTAGGTCATTTACGTCCTCCCTAGGCATATTCTTGTCCAATTCGGGTTTTTAACCAATCTTGTGCATCCAATAGGTGTGTTTGTGTCATTGGATGATCAATTAGGTCATTTTCGTCCTCCCTAGGCTTATTCTTGTCCAATTAGGGTTTTTAACCAATCTTGTGCATCCAATAGGTGTGTTTGTGTCATTGGATGATCAATTAGGTCATTTTCGTCCTCCCTAGGCATATTCTTGTCCAGTTAGGGTTTTTAACCAATCTTGTGCATCCAATAAGCGTGTTTGTGTCATTGGATGATCAATTAGGTCATTTTCGTCCTCCCTAGGCTTATTCTTGTCCAATTAGGGTTTTTAACCAATCTTGTGCATCCAATAGGTGTGTTTGTGTCATTGGATGATCAATTAGGTCATTTTCGTCCTCCCTAGGCTTATTCTTGTCCAATTAGGGTTTTTAACCAATCTTGTGCATCCAATAGGTGTGTTTGTGTCATTGGATGATCAATTAGTTCATTTTTGTCCTCCCTAGGCTTATTCTTGTCCAATTAGGGTTTCTAACCAATCTTGTGCATCCAATAGGTGTGTTTGTGTCATTGGATGATCAATTAGGTCATTTTCGTCCTCCCTAGGCTTATTCTTGTCCAATTAGGGTTTTTAACCAATCTTGTGCATCCAATAGGTGTGTTTGTGTCATTGGATGATCAATTAGGTCATTTTCGTCCTCCCTAGGCTTATTCTTTTCCAATTAGGGTTTTTAACCAATCATGTGCATCCAATAAGTGTGTTTGTGTCATTGGATGATCAATTAGGTCATTTTCGTCCTCACTAGGCATATTCTTGTCCAACTAGGGTTTTAAACCAATCTTGTGCATCCAATAGGTGTGTTTGTGTCATTGGATGATCAATTAGGTCATTTTCGTCCTCCCTAGGCTTATTCTTGTCCAATTAGGGTTTTTAACCAATCTTGTGCATCCAATAGGTGTGTTTGTGTCATTGGATGATCAATTAGGTCATTTTCGTCCTCCCTAGGCTTATTCTTGTCCAATTAGGGTTTTTAACCAATCTTGTGCATCCAATAGGTGTGTTTGTGTCATTGGATGATCAATTAGGTCATTTTCGTCCTTTCTATGCTTATTTTTGTCCAATTAGGGTTTTTAAGCAATCTTGTGCATCCAATAAGTTCATTTGTGTCATTGGATGATCAATTAGGTCATTTTCGTCCTCCCTAGGCATATTCTTGTCCAACTAGGGTTTCTAACCAATCTTGTGCTTCCAATAGATGTGTTTGTGTCATTGGATGATCAATTAGGTCATTTTCGTCCTCCCTAGGCTTATTCTTGTCCAATTAGGGTTTTTAACCAATCTTGTGCATCCAATAGGTGTGTTTGTGTCATTGGATGATCAATTAGGTCATTTTCGTCCTCCCTAGGCTTATTCTTGTCCAATTAGGGTTTTTAACCAATCTTGTGCATCCAATAGGTGTGTTTGTGTCATTGGATGATCAATTAGGTCATTTTCGTCCTCCCTAGGCTTATTCTTGTCCAATTAGGGTTTTTAACCAATCTTGTGCCTCAAATAAGTTTGTTTGTGTCATTGAATTAATATTTAGGTCATTTTCGTCCTCCCTAGGCATATTCTTGTCCAATTAGGGTTTTTAACCAATCTTGTGCAACCAATAGGTGTGTTTGTGTCATAGGATGATCAATTAGGTCATTTTCGTCCTCCCTAGGCTTATTGTTGTCCAATTAGGGTTTTTAACCAATCTTGTGCATCCAATAGGTGTGTTTGTGTCATTGGATGATCAATTAGGTCATTTTCGTCCTCCCTATGCTTATTCTTGTCCAATTAGGGTTTTTAACCAATCTTTTGCATCCAATAAGTTTGTTTGTTTCATTGAATTAATATTTAGGTCATTTTCGTCCTCCCTAGGCATATTCTTGTCCAATTAGGGTTTTTAACCAATCTTGTGCATCCAATAGGTGTGTTTGTGTCATTGGATGATCAATTAGGTCATTTTCGTCCTCCCTAGGCTTATTCTTGTCCAATTAGGGTTTTTAACCAATCTTGTGCATCCAATAGGTGTGTTTGTGTCATTGGAAGATCAATTAGGTCATTTTCGTCCTCCCTAGGCTTATACTTGTCCAATTAGGGTTTTTAACCAATCTTGTGCATCCAATAAGTTCATTTGTGTCATTGGATGATCAATTAGGTCATTTTCGTCTTCCATAGGCTTATTCTTGTCCAATTAGGGTTTTTAACCAATCTTGTGCATCCAATAAGTTCATTTGTGTCATTGGATTAACATTTAGGTCATTTTCGTCCTCCCTAGGCTTATTCTTGTCCAATTAGGGTTTTTAACCAATCTTGTGCATCCAATAAGTTTGTTTGTGTCATTGAATTAATATTTAGGTCATTTTCGTCCTCCCTAGGCATATTCTTCTCCAATTAGGATTTTTAACCAATCTTGTGCATCCAATAGGTGTGTTTGTGTCATTGGATGATCAATTAGGTCATTTTCGTCCTCCCTAGGCTTATTCTTGTCCAATTAGGGTTTTTAACCAATCTTGTGCATCCAATAACTTTGTTTGTGTCATTGAATTAATATTAAGGTCATTTTCCTCCTCCGTAGGCATATTCTTGTCCAATTAGGGTTTTTAACCAATCTTGTGCATTCAATAAGTTCATTTGTGTCATTTGATGATCAATTAGGTCATTTTCGACCTTCCTAGGCATATTCTTGTCCAATTAGGGTTTTTAACCAATCTTGTGCATCCAATAGGTGTGTTTGTGTCATTGGATGATCAATTAAGTCATTTTCGTCCTCCCTAGGCTTATTCTTGTCCAATTAGGGTTTTTAACCAATCTTGTGCATCCAATAGGTGAGTTTGTGTCATTGGATTAACATTTAGGTCTTTTTCGTCCTCCCTAGGCTTATTCTTGTCCAATTAGGGTTTTTAACCAATCTTGTGCATCCAATAACTTTGTTTGTGTCATTGAATAAATATTTAGGTCATTTTCTTCCTCCCTAGGCATATTCTTGTCCAATTGGGGTTTTTAACCAATCTTGTGCTTCCAATAGGTGTGTTTGTGTCATTGGATGATCAATTAGGTTATTTTCGTCCTCCCTAGGCTTATTCATGTCCAATTAGGGTTTTTAACCAATCTTGTGCATCCAATTGGTGTGTTTGTGTCATTGGATGATCAATTAGGTTATTTTCGTCCTTCCTAGGCATATTCTTGTCCAATTAGGGTTTTTAACCAGTCTTGTGCATGCAATAGGTGTGTTTGTGTCATTGGATGATCAATTAGGTCATTTTCGTCCTCCCAAGGCTTATTCTTTTCCAATTAGGGTTTTTAACCAATCTTGTGCATCCAATAAGTTCATTTGTGTCATTGGATTAACATTTAGGTCATTTTCGTCCTCCCTAGGCATATTCTTGTCCAATTAGGGTTTTTAACCAATCTTGTGCATCCAATAGGTGTGTTTTTGTCATTGGATGATCAATTAGGTCATTTTCGTCCTCCCAAGGCATATTCTTGTCCAATTAGGGTTTTTAACCAATCTTGTGCATCCAATAGGTGTGTTTGTGTCATTGGATGATCAATTAGGTCATTTTCGTCCTCCCTAGGCTTATTCTTGTCCAAGTAGGATTTTTAACCAATCTTGTGCATCCAATAAGTTCATTTCTGTCATTGGATGATCAATTAGGTCATTTTCGTCCTCCCTAGGCATATTCTTGTCCAACTAGGGTTTTTAACCAATCTTGTGCATCCAATAGGTGTGTTTGTGTCTTTGGATGATCAATTAGGTCATTTTCGTCCTCCCTAGGCTTATTCTTGTCCAGTTAGGGTTTTTAACCAATCTTGTGCATCCAATAGGTGTGTTTGTGTCATTGGATGATCAATTAGGTCATTTTCGTCCTCCCTAGGCTTATTCTTGTCCAATTAGGGTTTTTAACCAATCTTGTGCATCCAATAGGTGTGTTTGTGTCATTTGATGATCAATTAGGTCATTTTCGTCCTCCCTAGGCATATTCTTGTCCAACTAGGGTTTTAAACCAATCTTGTGCATCCAATAGGTGTGTTTGTGTCATTGGATGATCAATTAGGTCATTTTCGTCCTCCCTAGGCTTATTCTTGTCCAATTAGGGTTTTTAACCAATCTTGTGCATCCAATAAAGTTGATTGTGTCATTGAATTAATATTTAGGTCATTTTCGTCCTCCCTAGGCATATTCTTGTCCAATTTGGGTTTTTAACCAATCTTGTGCATCCAATAGGTGTGTTTGTGTCATTGGATGATCAATTAGGTCAATTTCGTCCTCCCTAGGCATATTCTTGTCCAACTAGGGTTTTTAACCAATCTTGTGCATCCAATAAGTTCATTTGTGTCATTGGATGATCAATTAGGTCATTTTCGTCCTCCCTAGGCATATTCATGTCCAACTTGGGTTTTTAACCAATCTTGTGCATCCAATAGGTGTGTTTGTGTCATTGGATGATCAATTAGGTCATTTTCGTCCTCCCTAGGCTTATTCTTGTCCAATTAGGGTTTTTAACCAATCTTGTGCATCCAATAGGTGTGTTTGTGTCATTGGATGATCAATTAGGTCATTTTCGTCCTCCCTAGGCTTATTCTTGTCCAATTAGGGTTTTTAACCAATCTTGTGCATCCAATAAGTTTGTTTGTGTCATTGAATTAATATTTAGGTCATTTTCGTCCTCGCTAGGCATATTCTTGTCCAGTTAGGGTTTTTAACCAATCTTGTGCATCCAATAGGTGTGTTTGTGTCATTGGATGATCAATTAGGTCATTTTCGTCCTCCCTAGGCTTATTCTTGTCCAATTAGGGTTTTTAACCAATCATGTGCATCCAATAGGTGAGTTTGTGTCATTGGATTAACATTTAGGTCATTTTCGTCCTCCCTAGGCTTATTCTTGTCCAATTAGGGTTTTTAACCAATCTTGTGCATCCAATAAGTTTGTTTGTGTCATTGAATTAATATTTAGGTCATTTTCGTCCTCCCTAGGCATATTCTTGTCCAATTAGGGTTTTTAACCAATCTTGTGCATCCAATAGGTGTGTTTGTGTCATTGGATGATCTATTAGGTTATTTTCGTCCTCCCTAGGCTTATTCTTGTCCAATTAGGGTTTTTAACCAATCTTGTGCATCCAATTGGTGTGTTTGTGTCATTGGATGATCAATTAGGTTATTTTCGTCCTTCCTAGGCATATTCTTTTCCAATTAGGGTTTTTAACCAGTCTTGTGCATCCAATAGGTGTGTTTGTGTCATTGAATTAATATTAAGGTTACTTTCGTCCTCCCAAGGCTTATTCTTGTCCAATTAGGGTTTTTAATAAATCTTGTGCATCCAATAAGTTCATTTGTGTCATTGGATTAACATTTAGGTCATTTTCGTCCTCCCTAGGCATATTGTTGTCCAATTAGGGTTTTTAACCAATCTTGTGCATCCAATAGGTGTGTTTGTGTCTTTGGATGATCAATTAGGTCATTTTCGTCATCCCTAGGCTTATTCTTGTCCAATTAGGATTTTTAACCAATCTTGTGCATCCAATAGGTGTGTTTGTGTCATTGGATGATCAATTAGGTCATTTTCGTCCTCCCTAGGCTTATTCTTGTCCAATTAGGGTTTTTAACCAATCTTGTGCATCCAATAACTTTGTTTGTGTCATTGAATTAATATTTAGGTCTTTTTCGTCCTCCTTAGGCATATTCTTGCCCAATTAGGGTTTTTAACCAATCTTGTGCATCCAATAGGTGTGTTTGTATCATTGTATGATCAATTAGGTCATTTTCGTCCTCCCTAGGCTTATTCTTGTCCAATTAGGGTTTTTAACCAATCTTGTGCATCCAATAACTTTATTTGTGTCATTGAATAAATATTTAGGTCATTTTCCTCCTCCCTACGCATATTCTTGTCCAATTAGGGTTTTTAACCAATCTTGTGCTTCCAATAGGTGTGTTTGTGTCATTGCATGATCAATTAGGTCATTTTCGTCCTCCCTAGGCTTATTCTTGTCCAATTAGGGTTTTTAACCAATCTTGTGCATCCAATAAGTTTGTTTATGTCATTGAATTAATATTTAGGTCATTTTCGTCCTCCTTAGGCATATTCTAGTCCAATTAGGGTTTTTAACCAATGTTGTGCTTCCAATAGGTGTGTTTGTGTCATTGGATGATCAATTAGGTCATTTTCGTCCTCCCTAGGCTTATTCTTGTCCAATTAGGGTTTTTAACCAATCTTGTGCATCCAATAAGTTCATTTGTGTCATTGGATTAACATTTAGGTCATTTTCGTCCTCCCTAGGCTTATTCTTGTCCAATTAGGGTTTTTAACCAATCTTGTGCATCCAATAGGTGTGTTTGAGTTATTGGATGATCAATTAGGTCATTTTCGTCCTCCCTAGGCATATTCTTGTCCAATTAGGGTTTTTAACGAATCTTGTGCATCCAATTGGTGTGTTTGTGTCAATGGATGATCAATTAGGTCATTTTCGTCCTCCCTAGGCTTATTCTTGTCCAATTAGGGTTTTTAACCAATCTTGTGCATCCAATAGGTGTGTTTGTGTCATTGGATGATCAATTAGGTCATTTTCGTCCTCCCTAGGCTTATTCTTGTCCAATTAGGGTTTTTAACCAATCTTGTGCATCCAATAAGTTCATTTGTGTCATTGGATTAACATTTAGGTCATTTTCGTCCTCCCTAGGCATATTCTTGTCCAATTAGGGTTTTTAACCAATCTTGTGCATCCATTAGGTGTGTTTGTGTCATTGGATGATCAATTAGGTCATTTTCGTCCTCCCTATGCTTATTCTTGTCCAATTAGGATTTTTAACCAATCTTGTGCATCCAATAGGTGTGTTTGTGTCATTGGATGATCAATTAGGTCATTTTCGTCCTCCCTAGGCTTATTCTTGTCCAATTAGGGTTTTTAACCAATCTTGTGCATCCGATAAGTTTGTTTGTGTCATTGAATTAATATTTAGGTCATTTTCGTCCTCCCTAGGCATATTCTTGTCCAATTAGGGTTTTTAACCAATCTTGTGCATCCAATAGGTGTGTTTGTGTCATTGGATGATCAATTAGGTCATTTTCGTCCTCCCTAGGCTTATTCTTTCCAATTAGGGTTTTTAACCAATCTTGTGCATCCAATAGGTGTGTTTGTGTCATTGAATTAATATTTAGGTCATTTTCGTCCTCCCTAGGCATATTCTTGTCCAATTAGGATTTTTAACCAATCTTGTGCATCCAATAGGTGTGTTTGTGTCATTGGATGATCAATTAGGTCATTTTCGTCCTCCCTAGGCTTATTCTTGTCCAATTAGGGTTTTTAACCAATCTTGTGCTTCCAATAAGTGTGTTTGTGTCATTGGATGATCAATTAGGTCATTTTCGTCCTTCCTAGGCATATTCTTGTCCAATTAGGGTTTTTAACCAGTCTTGTGCATCCAATAGGTGTGTTTGTGTCTTTGGATGATCAATTAGGACATTTTTGTCCTCCCAAGGCTTATTCTTGTCCAATTAGGGTTTTTAACCAATCTTGTGCATCCAATAACTTTGTTTATGTCATTGAATTAATATTTAGGTCATTTTCTTCCTCCCTAGGCATATTCTTGTCCAATTAGGATTTTTAACCAATCTTGTGCATCCAATAGGTGTGTTTGTGTCATTGGATGATCAATTAGGTCATTTTCGTCCTCCCTAGGCTTATTCTTGTCCAATTAGGGTTTTTAACCAATCTTGTGCATCCATTAAGTTGAGTTGTGTCATTGAATTAATATTTAGGTCATTTTCGTCCTCCCTAGGCATATTCTTGTCCAATTAGGGTTTTTAACCAATCTTGTGCATCCAATAGGTGTGTTTGTGTCATTGGATGATCAATTAGGTCATTTTCGTCCTCCCTAGGCACATTCTTGTCCAATTAGGGTTTTTAACCAATTTTGTGCATCCAATAAGTTTGTTTATGTCATTGAATTAATATTTAGGTCATTTTCGTCCTCCCTAGGAATATTCTTGTCCAATTAGGGTTTTTATCCAATCTTGTGCATCCAATAGGTGTGTTTGTGTCATTGGATGATCAATTAGGTCATTTTCGTCCTCCCTAGGCTTATTCTTGTCCAATTAGGGTTTTTAACCAATCTTGTGCATCCAATAAGTTTGTTTATGTCATTGAATTAATATTTAGGTCATTTTCGTCCTCCCTAGGCATATTCTTGTCCAATTAGGGTTTTTAACCAATCTTGTGCATCCAATAGGTGTGTTTGTGTCATTGGATGATCAATTAGGTCATTTTCGTCCTCCCTAGGCATATTCTTGTCCAATTAGGGTTTTTAACCAATCTTGTGCATCCAATAGGTGTGTTTGTGGCAATGGATGATCAATTTGGTCGTTTTCGTCCTCCCTAGGCTTATTCTTGTCCAATTAGGGTTTTTAACCAATCTTGTGCATCCAACAAGTTTGTTTATGTCATTGAATTAATATTTAGGTCATTTTCGTCCTCCCTAGGCATATTCTTGTCCAATTAGGGTTTTTAACCAATCTTGTGCATCCAATAGGTGTGTTTGTGTCATTGGATGATCAATTAGGTCATTTTCGTCCTCCCTAGGCTTTATCTTGTCCAATTAGGGTTTTTAACCAATCTTGTGCATCCAATAGGTGTGTTTGTGTCATTGGATGATCAATTAGGTCATTTTCGTCCTCCCTAGGCATATTCTTGTCCAATTAGGGTTTTTAACCAATCTTGTGCATCCAATAGGTGTGTTTGTGTCATTGGATGATCAATTAGGTCATTTTCGTCCTTCCTAGGCTTATTCTTGTCCAATTAGGGTTTTTAACCAATCTTGTGCATCCAATAAATTGAGTTGTGTCATTGGATTAACATTTAGGTCATTTTCGTCCTCCCTAGGCTTATTCTTGTCCAATTAGGGTTTTTAACCAATCTTGTGCATCCAATAGGTGTGTTTGTGTCATTGGATGATCAATTAGGTCATTTTCGTCCTCCCTAGGCATATTCTTGTCCAATTAGGGTTTTTAACCAATCTTGTGCATCCAATAGGTGTGTTTGTGTCATTGGAATATCAATTAGGTCATTTTCGTCCTCCCTAGGCTTATTCTTGTCCAATTAGGGTTTTTAACCAATCTTGTGCATCCAATAAGTTGAGTTGTGTCATTGGATTAACATTTAGGTCATTTTCGTCCTCCCTAGGCTTATTCTTGTCCAATTAGGGTTTTTAACCAATCTTGTGCATCCAATAAGTTCATTTGCGTCATTGGATTTACATTTAGGTCATTTTCGTCCTCCCTAGGCATATTCTTGTTCAATTAGGGTTTTTAACCAATCTTGTGCATCAAATAGGTGTGTTTGTGTCATTGGATGATCAATTAGGTCATTTTCGTCATCCCTAGGCTTATTTTTGTCCAGTTAGGGTTTTTAACCAATCTTGTGCATCCAATAAGTTGATTTGTGTCATTGGATTAACATTTAGGTCATTTTCGTCCTCTCTAGGGTTATTCTTGTCCAATTATGGTTTTTAACCAATCTTGTGCATCCAATAGGTGTGTTTGTGTCATTGGATGATCAATTAGGTCATTTTCGTCCTCCCTAGGCTTATTCTTGTCCAATTAGGGTTTTTAACCAATCTTGTGCATCCAATAAGTTGAGTTGTGTCATTGGATTAACATTTAGGTCATTTTCGTCTTCCCTAGGCTTATTCTTGTCCAATTAGGGTTTTTAACTAATCTTGTGCATCCAATAAGTTGAGTTGTGTCATTGGATTAACATTTAGGTCATTTTCGTCCTCCCTAGGCATATGCTTGTCCAATTAGGGTTTTTAACCAATCTTGTGCATCCAATAGGTGTGTTTGTGTCATTGGATGATCAAATAGGTCATTTTCGTCCTCCCTATGCTTATTCTTGTCCAATTAGGGTTTTTAACCAATCTTGTGCATCCAATAAGTTGAGTTGTGTCATTGGATTAACATTTAGGTCATTTTCGTCCCCCCTGGGCTTATTCTTGTCCAATTAGGGTTTTTAACCAATCTTGTGCATCCAATAAGTTGAGTTGTGTCATTGGATTAACATTTAGGTCATTTTCGTCCTCCCTAGGCTTATTCTTGTCCAATTAGGGTTTTTAACCAATCTTGTGCATCCAATAAGTTGAGTTGTGTCATTGGATTAACATTTAGGTCATTTTCGTCCTCCCTAGGCTTATTCTTGTCCAATTAGGGTTTTTAACCAATCATGTGCATCCAATAAGTTTGTTTGTGTCATTGAATGATCAATTAGGTAATTTTCGTCCTCCCTAGGCTTATTCTTGTCCAATTAGGGTTTTTAACCAATCTTGTGCATCCTATAAGTTGAGTTGTGTCATTGGATTAACATTTAGGTCATTTTCGTCCTCCCTAGGCTTATTCTTGTCCAATTAGGGTTTTTAACCAATCTTGTGCATCCAATAAGTTGAGTTGTGTCATTGGATTAACATTTAGGTCATTTTCGTCCTCCCTAGGCTTATTCTTGTCCAATTAGGGTTTTTAACAAACCTTTTGCATCCAATAGGTGTGTTTGTGTCATTGGATGATCAATTAGGTCATTTTCGTCCTCCATAGGCTTATTCTTGTCCAATTATGGTTTTTAACCAATCTTGTGCGTCCAATAAGTTGAGTTGTGTCATTAGATTAACATTTAGGTCATTTTCGTCCTCCCTAGGCTTATTCTTGTCCAATTAGGGTTTTTAACCAATCTTGTGCATCCAATAAGTTGAGTTGTGTCATTGGATTAACATTTAGGTCATTTTCGTCCTCCCTAGGCTTATTCTTGTCCAATTAGGGTTTTTAACCAATCTTGTGCATCCAATAAGTTCATTTGTGTTATTGGATTAACATTTAGGTCATTTTCGTCCTCCCTAGGCATATTCTTGTCCAATTAGGGTTTTTAACCAATCTTGTGCATCCAATAGGTGTGTTTGTGTCATTGGATGATCAATTAGGTTATTTTCTTCCTCCCTAGGCTTATTCTTGTCCAATTAGGGTTTTTAACCAATCTTGTGCATCCAATAGGTGTGTTTGTGTCATTGGATGATCAATTAGGTCATTTTCGTCCTCCCTAGGCATATTCTTGTCCAATTAGGGTTTTTAACCAATCTTGTGCATCCAATAGGTGTGTTTGTGTCATTGGATGATCAATTAGGTCATTTTCGTCCTCCCTAGGCTTAGTCTTGTCCAATTACGGTTTTTAACCAATCTTGTGAATCCAATAGGTGTGTTTGTGTGATTGGATGATCAATTAGGTCATTTTCGTCCTCCCTAGGCTTATTCTTGTCCAATTAGGGTTTTTAACCAATCTTGTGCATCCAATAAGTTGAGTTGTGTCATTGGATTAACATTTAGGTCATTTTCGTCCTCCCTAGGCTTATTCTTGTCCAATTAGGGTTTTTAACCAATCTTGTGCATCCAATAAGTTCATTGGTGTCATTGGATTAACATTTAGGTCATTTTCGTCCTCCCTAGGCTTATTCTTGTCCAATTAGGGTTTTTAACGAATCTTGTGCATCCAATAGGTGTGTTTGTGTCATTGGATGATCAATTAGGTCATTTTGGTCCTCCCTAGGCTTATTCTTGTCCAATTAGGGTTTTTAACCAATTTTGTGCATCCAATAAGTTCATTTGTGTCATTGGATGATCAATTAGGTCATTTTCGTCCTCCCTAGGCATATTCTTGTCCAACTAGGGTTTTTAACCAATCTTGTGCATCCAATAGGTGTGTTTGTGTCATTGGATGATCAATTAGGTCATTTTTGTCCATCCTAGGCATATTCTTGTCCAATTAGGGTTTTTAACCAGTCTTGCGCATCCGAAAGGTGTGTTTGTCTCATTGGATGATCAATTAGGTCATTTTCGTCCTCCCAAGGCTTATTCTTGTCCAATTAGGGTTTTTAACCAATCTTGTGCATCCAATAAGTTCATTTGTGTCATTGGATTAACATTTAGGTCATTTCCGTCCTCCCTAGGCATATTCTTGTCCAATTAGGGTTTTTAACCAATCTTGTGCATCCAATAGGTGTGTTTGTGTCATTGGATGATCAATTAGGTCATTTTCGTCCTCCCTAGGCTTATTCTTGTCCAATTAGGGTTTTTAACCAATCTTGTGCATCCAATAACTTTGATTGTGTCATTGAATTAACATTTAGGCCATTTTCGTCCTCCCTAGGCATAATCTTGTCCAATTAGGGTTTTTAACCAATCTTGTGCTTCCAATAAGTGTGTTTGTGTCATTGGATGATCAATTAGGCTTATTCTTGTCCAATTAGGGTTTTTAACCAATCTTGTGCATCCAATAGGTGTGTTTGTGTCATTGGATGATCAATTAGGTCATTTTCGTCCTCCCTAGGCTTATTCTTGCCCAATTAGGGTTTTTAACCAATCTTGTGTATCCAATAAGTTGAGTTGTGTCATTGGATTAACATTTAGGTCATTTTCGTCCTCCCTAGGCTTATTCTTGTCCAATTAGGGTTTTTAACCAATCTTGTGCATCCAATAAGTTCATTTGTGTCATTGGATTAACATTTAGGTCAATCTTGGGCATCCAATAGGTGTGTTGTGTCATTGGATGATCAATCAGGTTATTTTCGTCCTCCCTAGGCTTATTCTTGTCCAATTAGGGTTTTTAACTAATCTTGTGCATCCAATAAGTTCATTTGTGTCAATGGATGATCAATTAGGTCATTTTCGTCCTCCCTAGGCATATTCTTGTCCAATTAGGGTTTTAAACCAATCTTGTGCATCCAATAGGTGTGTTTGTGTCATTGGATGATCAATTAGGTCATTTACGTCCTCCCTAGGCTTATTCTTGTACAATTAGGGTTTTTAACCAATCTTGTGCATCCAATAACTTTGTTTGTGTCATTAAATTAATATTTAGCTCATTTTCTTGCTCCCTAGGCATATTCTTGTCCAATTAGGGTTTTTAACCAATCTTGTGCATCCAATAGGTGTGTTTGTGTCATTGGATGATCAATTAGGTCATTTTCGTCCTCCCTAGGCATATTCTTGTCCAATTAGGGTTTTTAACCAATCTTGTGCATCCAATAAGTTGAGTTGTGTCATTGGATTAACATTTAGGTCATTTTCGTCCTCCCTAGGCTTATTCTTGTCCAATTAGGGTTTTTAACCAATCTTGTGCATCCAATAAGTTCATTTGTGTCATTGGATTAACATTTAGGTCATTTTAGTCCTCCCTAAGCATATTCTTGTCCAATTAGAGTTTTAGACCAATCTTGTGCATCCAATAGGTGTGTTTGTGTCATTGGATGATCAATTAGGTTATTTTCGTCCTCCCTAGGCTTATTCTTTTCCAATTAGGGTTTTTAACTCATCTTGTGCATCCAATAAGTTCATTTGTGTCATTGGATGATCAATTAGGTCATTTTCGTCCTCCCTAGGCATATTCTTGTCCAATTAGGGTTTTTAACCAATCTTGTGCATCCAATAGGTGTGTTTGTGACATTGGATGATCAATTAGGTCATTTTTGTCCTTCCTAGGCTTATTCTTGTCCAATTAGGGTTTTTAACCAATCTTGTGCATCCAATAAGTTCATTTGTGTCATTGGATTAACATTTAGGTCATTTTCGTCCTCCCTAGGCATATTCTTGTCCAATTAGGGTTTTTAACCAATCTTGTGCATCCAATAGGTGTGTTTGTGTCATTGGATGATCAATTAGGTCATTTTCGTCCTCCCTATGCTTATTCTTGTCCAATTAGGGTTTTTAGCCAATCTTGTGCATCCAATAAGTTCATTTGTGTCATTGGATGATCAATTAGGTCATTTTCGTCCTCCCTAGGCATATTCTTGTCCAACTAGGGTTTTTAACCAACCTTGTGCATCCAATAGGTGTGTTTGTATCATTGGATGATCAATTAGGTCATTTTCGTCCTCCTTAAGCTTATTCTTGTCCAATTAGGGTTTTTAACCAATCTTGTGCATCCAATAAGTTCATTTGTGTCATTGGATTAACATTTAGGTCATTTTCGTCCTCCCTAGGCATATTCTTGTCCAATTAGGGTTTTTAACCAATCTTGTGCATCCAATAGGTGTGTTTGTGTCATTGGATGATCAATTAGGTCATTTTCGTCCTCCCTAGGCTTATTCTTGTCCAATTAGGGTTTTTAACCAATCTTGTGCATCCAATAACTTTGTTTGTGTCTTTGAATTAATATTTAGGTCATTTTCGTCCTCCATAGGCATATTCTTGTCCAATTAGGGTTTTTAACCAATCTTGTGCATCCAATAGGTGTGCTTGTGTCATTGGATGATCAATTAGGTCATTTTCGTCCTCCCAAGGCTTATTCTTGTCCAATTAGGGTTTTTAACCAATCTTGTGCATCCAATAAGTTCATTTGTGTCATTGGATTAACATTTAGGTCATTTTCGTCCTCCCTAGGCATATTCTTGTCCAATTAGGGTTTTTAACCAATCTTGTGCATCCAATAGGTGTGTTTGTGTCATTGGATGATCAATTAGGTTATTTTCGTCCTCCCTAGGCTTATTCGTGTCCAATTAGGGTTTTTAACTAATCTTATGCATCCAATAAGTTCATTTGTGTCATTGGATGATCAATTAGGTCATTTTCGACCTTCCTAGGCATATCCTTGTCCAATTAGGGTTTTTAACCAATCTTGTGCATCCAATAGGTGTATTTGTGTCATTGGATGATCAATTAGGTCATTTTCTTCCTCCCTAGGCTTATTCTTGTCCAATTAGGGTTTTTAACCGATATTGTGCATCCAATAGGTGTGTTTGTGTCATTGGATTAACATTTAGGTCATTTTCGTCCTCCCTAGGCATATTCTTGTCCAATTAGGGTTTTTAACCAATCTTGTGCATCCAATAGGTGTGTTTGTGTCATTGGATGATCAATTAGGTCATTTTCGTCCTCCCTAGGCTTATTCTTGTCCAATTAGGGTTTTTAACCAATCTTGTGCATCCAATAACTTTGTTTGTGTCATTGAATTAATATTTAGGTCATTTTCGTCCTCCCTAGGCATATTCTTGTCCAATTAGGAATTTTAACCAATCTTGTGCTTCCAATAGGTGTGTTTGTGTCATTGGATGATCAATTAGGTCATTTTCATCCTCCCTAGACTTATTCTTGTCCAATTAGGGTTTTTAACCAATCTTGTGCATCCAATAAGTTCATTTGTGTCATTGAATTAATATTTAGGTCATTTTCGTCCTCCCTAGGCATATTCTTGTCCAATTAGGGTTTTTAACCAATCTTGTGCATCCAATAGGTGTGTTTGTGTCATTGGATGATCAATTAGGTCATTTTCGTCCTCCCTAGGCTTATTCTCGTCCAATTAGGATTTTTAACCAATCTTGTCCATCCAATAAGTTCATTTGTGTCATTGGATTAACATTTAGGTCATTTTCGTCCTTCCTAGGCATATTCTTGTCCAATTAGGTTTTTTAACCAATCTTGTGCTTCCAATAGGTGTGTTTGTGTCATTGGATGATCAATTAGGTCATTTTCGTCCTCCCTAGGCTTATTCTTGTCCAATTAGGGTTTTTAACCAATCTTGTGCATCCAATAACTTTGTTTGTGTCATTGAATTAATATTTAGGTCATTTTCGTCCTCCCTAGGCTTATTCTTGTCCAATTAGGGTTTTTAACCAATCTTGTGCATCCAATAACTTTGTTTGTGTCATTGAATTAACAGTTAGGTCATTTTCGTCCTCCCTAGGCATATTCTTGTCCAATTAGGGTTTTTAACCAATCTTGTGCTTCCAATAGGTGTGTTTGTGTCATTGGATGATCAATTAGGTCATTTTCGTCCTCCCTAGGCTTATTCTTGTCCAATTAGGCTTTTTAACCAATCTTGTGCATCCAATAAGTTTGCTTATGTCATTGAATTAATATTTAGGTCATTTTCGTCCTCCCTAGGCATATTCTTGTCCAATTAGGGTTTTTAACCAATCTTGTGCATCCAATAGGTGTGTTTGTGTCATTGGATGATCAATTAGGTCATTTTCGTCCTCCCTAGGCATATTCTTGTCCAATTAGGGTTTTTAACCAATCTTGTGCATCCAATAGGTGTGTTTGTGTCATTGGATGATCAATTAGGTTATTTTCTTCCTCCCTATGCATATTCTTGTCCAATTAGGGTTTTTAACTAATCGTGTGCATCCGATAAGTTCATTTGTGTCATTGGATGATCAATTAGGTCATTTTCGTCCTCCCTAGGCATATTCTTGTCCAATTAGGGTTTTTAACCAATCTTGTGCATCCAATAGGTGTGTTTGTGTCATTGGATGATCAATTAGGTCATTTTCGTCCTCCCTAGGCATATTCTTGTCCAATTAGGGTTTTTAACCAATCTTGTGCATCCAATAGGTGTGTTTGTGTCATTGGATGATCAATTAGGTCATTTTCGTCCTCGCTAGGCGTATTCTTGTCCAATTAGGGTTTTTAACCAATCTTGTGCATCCAATAGGTGTGTTTGTGTCATTGGATGATCAATTAGGTCATTTTCGTCCTCCCTAGGCTTATTCTTGTCCAATTAGGGTTTTTAACCAATCTTGTGCATCCAATAGGTGTGTTTGTGTCATTGGATGATCAATTAGGTCATTTTCGTCCTTCAGAGGCTTATTCTTGTCCAATTAGGGTTTTTAACCAATCTTGTGCATCCAATAAGTTCATTTGTGTCATTGGATTAACATTTAGGTCATATTCGTCCTCCCTAGGCATATTCTTGTCCAATTAGGGTTTTTAACCAATCTTGTGCATCCAATAAGTTCATTTGTGTTATTGGATTAACATTTAGGTCATTTTCGTCCTCCCTAGGCATATTCTTGTCCAATTATGGTTTTTAACCAATCTTGTGCATCCAATAGGTGTGTTTGTGTCATTGGATGATCAATTAGGTCATTTTCGTCCTCCTTAGGCATATTCTTGTCCAATTAGGGTTTTTAACGAATCTTGTGCATCCAATAGGTGTGTTTGTGTCATTGGATGATCAATTAGGTCATTTTCGTCCTGCCTAGGCTTATTCTTGTCCAATTAGGGTTTTTAACCAATCTTGTGCATCCAATAGGTGTGTTTGTGTCATTGGACGATCAATTAGGTCTTTTTCGTCCACCCTAGGCATATTCTTGTCCAATTAGGGTTTTTAACCAATCTTGTGCATCCAATAGGTGTGTTTGTGTCATTGGATGATCAATTAGGTCATTTTAGTCCTCCCTAGGCTTATTCTTGTCCAATTAGGGTTCTTAATCAATCTTGTGCATCCAATAAGTTCATTTGTGTCATTGGATTAACATTTAGGTCATTTTCGTCCTCCCTAGGCATATTCTTGTCTAATTAGGGTTTTTAACCAATCTTGTGCTTCCAATAGGTGTGTTTGTGTCATTGGATGATCAATTAGGTCATTTTCGTCCTCCCTAGGCTTATTCTTGTCCAATAAGGGTTTTTAACCAATCTTGTGCATCCAGTAAGTTCATTTGTGTCATTGGATGATCAATTAGGTCATATTCGTCCTCCCTAGATATATTCTTGTCCAACTAGGGTTTTTAACCAATCTTGTGAATCCAATAGATGTGTTTGTGTGTTTGGATGAACAATTAGGTCATTTTCGTCCTCCCTAGGCTTATTCTTGTCCAATTAGGGTTTTTAACCAATCTTGTGCATCCAATAATTTTGTTTGTGTCATTGAATTAATATTTAGGTCATTTTCGTCCTCCCTAGGCATATTCTTGTCCAATTAGGGTTTTTAACCAATCTTGTGCATCCAATAGGTGTGTTTGTGTCATTGGATGATCAATTAGGTCATTTTCGTCCTCCCTAGGCTTATTCTTTACCAATTAGGGTTTTTAACCAATCTTGTGCATCCAATAAGTTTGTTTGTGTCATTGAGTTAATATTTAGGTCATTTTCGTCCTCCCTAGGCATATTCTTGTCCAATTAGGGTTTTTAGCCATTCTTTTCCCTCCAATAGGTGTGTTTGTGTCATTGGATGATCAATTAGGTCATTTTCGTCCTCCCTAGGCTTATTCCTGTCCAATTAGGGTTTTTAACCAATCTTGTGCATCCAATAACTTTGTTTGTGTCATTGAATTAATATTTAGGTCATTTTCCTCCTCCCTAGGCATATTGTTGTCCAATTAGGGTTTTTAACCAATTTTGTGCATCCAATAGGTGTGTTTGTGTTATTGGATGATCAATTAGGTCATTTTCGTCCTCCCTAGGCTTATTCTTGTCCAATTAGGGTTTTTAATCAATCTTGTGCATCCAATAAGTTCATTTGTGTCATTGGATTAACATTTAGGTCATTTTCGTCCTCCCTAGGCATATTCTTGTCCAATTATGGTTTTTAACCAATCTTGTGCTTCCAATAGGTGTGTTTGTGTCATTGGATGATCAATTAGGTCATTTTCGTCCTCCCTAGGCTTATTCTTGTCCAATTAGGGTTTTTAACCAATCTTGTGCATCCAATAACTTTGTTTGTGTCATTGAATTAATATTTAGGTCATTTTTGTCCTCCCTAGGCATATTCTTGTCCAATTAGGGTTTTTAACCAATCTTGTGCATCCAATAGGTGTGTTTGTGTCATTGGATGATCAATTAGGTCATTTTCGCCCTCCCTAGGCTTATTCTTTTCCAATTAGGGTTTTTAACCAATCTTGTGCATCCAATAAGTTCATTTGTGTTATTGGATTAACATTTAGGTCATATTTGTCCTCCCTAGGCATATTCTTGTCCAATTAGGGTTTTTAACCAATCTTGTGCATCCAATAGGTGTGTTTGTGTTAGTGGATGATCAATTAGGTCATTTTCGTCCTCCCTAGGCATATTCTTGTCCAATTAGGGTTTTTAACCAATCTTGTGCATCCAATAGGTGTGTTTGTGTCATTGGATGATCAATTAGGTCATTTTCGTCCTCCCTAGGCATATTCTTGTCCAATTAGGGTTTTTAACCAATCTTGTGCATCCAATAGGTGTGTTTGTGTCATTGGATGATCAATTAGGTCATTTTCGTCCTCCCTAGGCATATTCTTGTCCAATTAGGGTTTTTAACCAATCTTGTGCATCCAATAGGTGTGTTTGTGTCATTGGATGATCAATTAGGTTATTTTCATCCTCCTTAGGCTTATTCTTGTCCAATTAGGGTTTTTAACCAATCTTGTGCATCCAATAGGTGTGTTTGTGTCATTGGATGATCAATTAGGTCATTTTCGTCCTCCCTAGGCATATTCTTGTCCAATTAGGGTTTTTAACCAATCTTGTGCATCCAATAGGCGTGTTTGTGGCAATGGATGATCAATTAGGTCATTTTCGTCCTCCCTAGGCATATTCTTGTCCAATTAGGGTTTTTAACCAATCTTGTGCATCCAATAGGTGTGTTTGTGTCATTGGATGATCAATTAGGTCATTTTCGTCCTCCCTAGGCTTATTCTTGTCCAACTAGGATTTTTAACCAATCTTGTGCATCCAATAGGTGTGTTTGTGTCATTGGATGATCAATTAGGTCATTTTCGTCCTCCCTAGGCTTATTCTTGTCCAATTAGGGTTTTTATTAAATCTTGTGCATCCAATAAGTTCATTTGTGTCATTGGATGATCAATTAGGTCATTTTCGTCCTCCCTAGGCTTATTCTTGTCCAATTAGGGTTTTTAACCAATCTTGTGCATCCAATTGGTGTGTTTGTGTCATTGGATGATCAATTAGGTCATTTTCGTCCTGCCTAGGCTTATTCTTGTCCAATTAGGGTTTTTAACCAATCTTGTGCATCCAATAAGTTCATTTGTGTCATTGGATTAACATTTAGGTCATTTTCGTCCTCCCTAGGCATATTCTTGTCCAATTAGGGTTTTTAACCAATCTTGTGCATCCAATAGGTGTGTTTGTGTCATTGGATGATCAATTAGGTCATTTTCGTCCTCCCTAGGCATATTCTTGTCCAATTAGGGTTTTTAACCAATCTTGTGCATCCAATAGGTGTGTTTATGTCATTGGATGATCAATTAGGTCATTTTCGTCCTTTCTATGCTTATTCTTGTCCAATTAGGGTTTTTAACCAATCTTGTGCATCCAATAAGTTCATTTGTGTCATTGGATGATCAATTAGGTCATTTTCGTCCTCCCTAGGTATATTCTTGTCCAACTAGGGTTTTTAACCAATCTTGTGCATCCAATAGATGTGTTTGTGTCATTGGATGATCAATTAGGTCATTTTCGTCCTCCCTAGGCTTATTCTTGTCCAATTAGGGTTTTGAACGAATCTTGTGCATTCAATAGGTGTGTTTGTGTCATTGGATGATCAATTAGGTCATTTTCGTCCTCCCTAGGCTTATTCTTGTCCAATTAGGGTTTTTAACCAATCTTGTGCATCCAATAAGTTCATTTGTGTCATTGGATTAACATTTTGGTCATTTTCGTCCTCCCTAGGCATATTCTTGTCCAATTACGGTTTTTAACCAATCTTGTGCATCCAATAGGTGTGTTTGTGTCATTGGACGATCAATTAGGTTATTTTCGTCCTCCCTAGGCTTATTCTTGTCCAATTAGGGTTTTTAACCAATCTTGTGCATCCAATAGGTGTGTTTGTGTCATTGGATGATCAATTAGGTCATTTTCGTCCTCCCTAGGCATATTCTTGTCCAATTAGGGTTTTTAACCAATCTTGTGCATCCAATAAAATTGTTTGTTTCATTTAATTAATATTTAGGTCATTTACGTCCTCCCTAGGCTTATTCTTGTCCAATTAGGGTTTTTAACAAATCTTGTGCATCCAATAAGTTCATTTGTGTCATTGGATTAACATTTAGGTCATTTTCGTCCTCCCTAGGCATATTCTTGTCCAATTAGGGTTTTTAACCAATCTTGTGCATCCAATAGGTGTGTTTGTGTCATTGGATGATCAATTAGGTCACTTTGATCCTCCCTAGGCTTATTCTTGTCCAATTAGGGTTTTTAGCCAATCTTGTGCATCGAATAACTTCATTTGTGTCATCAGATTAACATTTAGGTCATTTCCGTCCTCCCTAGGCATATTCTTGTCCAATTAGGGTTTTTAACCAATCTTGTGCATCCAATAGGTGTGTTTGTGTCATTGGATGATCAATTAGGTCATTTTCGTCCTCCCTAGGCTTATTCTTGTCCAATTAGGTTTTTAACCAATCTTGTGCATCCAATAAGTTGAGTTGTGTCGTTGGAATAACATTTAGGTCATTTTCGTCCTCCCTAGGCTTATTCTTGTCCAATTAGGGTTTTTAACCAATCTTGTGCATCCAATAAGTTCATTTGTGTCATTGGATTAACATTTAGGTCATTTTCGTCCTCCCTAGGCTTATTCTTGTCCAATTAGGGTTTCTAACCAATCTTGTGCATCCAATAGGTGTGTTTGTGTCATTGGATTAACATTTATGTCATTTTCGTCCTTCCTAGGCTTATTCTTGTCCAATTAGGATTTTTAACCAATCTTGTGCATCCAATAAGTTCATTTGTGTCATTGGATGAACATTTAGGTCATTTTCGTCCTCCCTAGGCTTATTCTTGTCCAATTAGGGTTTCTAACCAATCTTGTGCATCCAATAGGTGTGTTTGTGTCATTGGATGAACATTTAGGTCACTTTCGTCCTCCCTAGTCTTATTCTTGTCCAATTAGGGTTTTTAACAAATCTTGTGCATCCAATAAGTTCAATTGTGTCATTGGATGAACATTTAGGTCATTTTCGTCCTCCCTAGGCTTATTCTTGTCCAATTAGGGTTTTTAACCAATCTTGTGCATCCAATATGTTCATTTGTGTCATTGGATGAACATTTAGGTCATTTTCGTCCTCCCTAGGCTTATTCTTGTCCAATTAGGGTTTCTAAACAATCTTGTGCATCCAATCGGTGTGTTTGTGTCATTGGATGAACATTTAGGTCATTTTCGTCCTCCCTAGGCTTATTCTTGTCCAATTAGGGTTTTTAACCAATCTTGTGCATCCAATAAGTTCATTTGTGTCATTGGATTAACATTTAGGTCATTTTCGTCCTCCCTAGGCTTATTCTTGTCCAATTAGGGTTTTTAACCAATCTTGTGCATCCAATAGGTGTGTTTGTGTCTTTGGATGATCAATTAGTTCATTTTCGTCCTCCCTAGGCTTATTCTTGTCCAATTAGGCTTTTTAACCAATCTTGTGCATCCAATAGGTGTGTTTGTGTCTTTGGATGATCAATTAGTTCATTTTCGTCCTCCCTAGGCTTATTCTTGTCCAATTAGGGTTTTTAACTAATCTTGTGCATCCAATTGGTGTGTTTGTGTCATTGGATGATCAATTAGGTCATTTTCGTCCTTCCTAGGCATATTCTTGTCCAATTAGGGTTTTTAACCAATCTTGTGCATCCAATAGGTGTGTTTGTGTCATTGGATGATCAATTCGGTCATTTCCGTCCTCCCTAGGCTTATTCTTGTCCAATTTGGGTTTTTAACCAATCTTGTGCATCCAATAAGTTTGTTTGTGTCATTGAATTAATATTTAGGTTTTTTTCGTCCTCCCTAGGCATATTCTTGCCCAATTAGGGTTTTTAACCTATCTTGTGCATCCAATAGGTGTGTTTGTGTCATTGGATGATCAATTAGGTCATTTTCGTCCTCCCTAGGCATATTCTTGTCCAACTAGGGTTTTTAACCAATCTTGTGCATCCAATAGGTGTGTTTGTGTCATTGGATGATCAATTAGGTCATTTTCGTCCTTCCTAGGCATATTCTTGTCCAATTAGGGTTTTTAACCAGTCTTG